>JABXWE010024568.1:0-22009 GCA_014611495.1 Limonius californicus | reverse complement strand
TGTGTTGGGAAACGTAGTCGAACAAATCAGTGGAAACTTGGGAGTTAGGGGGGTTGTAATAACAAACTATCAATATTTGGAGGTTATTAATATGGAGATTTACTGCAACGGCTACGAAGTGGGGTAGATGTGGGGGGAGGGGGTGGGCTGTGGAAGCGAGCTGGCTTGAAATTAAGAGTGATCTGTTATAGATGTTCTTGATGGGGAGGGGGGGGGCTTCTGATAGGTATGATAACCTGTGATGTTGAGGGTAAGTCTGAAACGGGTGTCTGTGATAGCTAGGATAGATATATTGTCGTCGAATAGAAGATTTTTGACGGAGAGGAGTTTGCGGCGGATGCCGCAGGCGTTGAGGGTTCCAAAGATAAGGTTGTGAGCCATTACAGAGGGCCGGGGGCGAAAAAACGAGGATCGGGGGGGGTGGTCCTTAATTAATATAAAAAGGACTTTATTCCCGGAATGGGATATTCGGAGGAAGCGGTCAAGGCAAACGCGAGGGCATTGCTCGAGGGTGGTCTGGATTTTCTGCTTCTGCAGGGGGAAGAGGTCGAATAAGGTTTTTGTGAGGAAACGGATAAATTGTCTCACTGATAGAAGAGGTTCATGGATTGGGTCTTCGTCCATGTCGGAATTTTCGGGGTCAAACTTTTGGGGCACTGGAGTGGAGTGGGGGCCAGGGTGTGCGAGGGCTCGAAGGGATGCTTGCGGCATTAAGTCCATTGATTAGGAGCTCATCAATGGTGTTTTTGTCGGCAGATATTATGCGAAGCATAGAAGTGGGCTTGTTGGTTTTTTTTTGAGGTAATTCGCCAACATTTAAAACTTTAGAGTTGGGGCACTAGGTTTTTACGTCTTCAGGCTTGATGTCCTGATCGACGTCACAGGCGACGCGACGATAGAAAAAGTGGGTAATTTTTTTGGAGCTGGGGCAGAATGGGTTTTTTTATTAAGAGGACAAACTTATAGAATTCGCTGTTCGTGGCTGTGCGGAGGTTGGATTGAGTAAGGCCATTAAGGGGTTGAGAGGTTATTAGAAGGGCGGTTTTGTTGTAATTAACAACAAGGGTGAGAAAGCCTTTATAGCTTTGGGAAATTAATAAGGAGTAGAAATTTTTTTGAGAATCGAAATTATCGGGGTTGCTTGTAATCGAATAGCGGTGTTTTTCTGGCTGCGAACTGGTGAATGAAACGGATGAGTGGCGGGAGCCGGGTGATTCTGAAGCAACGGGGGGTACAATACGAAAGCGGGGGGCCGGGTGGATTCAGGGAACACAATTGAAAATAAGGGGGTGGGAACCGGAACATTCTCACCTTATTTCTGCTTTGTTGAGGGGGTGGCGGTGGAGGGGAGGTCGGCGGTGAGGGACCTGGCGGCGACGTCGCAACAGCGGCAGCAGCGGTACGAGGTCGGTGGCGAAAAGAACCGAAGGTTAAATTTTATATACCGTCGAGGGTCTTTCCAGGAACGACACATAAACAACAAGTAATTTATGACGTGCGCGCAGACTAAGAACAACCTCAATATTCATTACACGTTCTGGCTTTCTTCAAACTGATACTGAAATCATACATCTGTTGTGTGGTGGTGTGGGATGCGAATTTTCTTCTAAGGGGAGCCCCCCTTCCCCTAGTTGAGTACGCCCTTGTACCGGCAAGTTACTGGCAAACACATTTTTGTTAGTAAATGATGTATGTACTGATAGTTGCCTATTAAAAATAATAGAAGGGGCTGGGTTACATCTACTCCTTTTTTGAAAGGAAGTATAATGGGTTGTATAACTACAAACTAGCAACTTACGAAGAATATTTAATGCTTTTCTACAAGCAAAGATATTAACCTTACTTACCTTCTTGTAAAACTTTTTCATTCCCACTTACAATGTATTTTTCAACATTATCTTCATAGGTATCTAAAATACTGATCTGGGAATCCACTTCTAAAGTTAGCTATTCTGTATACCTACCTCATGCTTCTAAAAAATTGATAAAACGATCAGGGGATATTTGGAACACCTCCTGAGAATTGCCAAATATTCTTATAAAAGTTTAAATGTTCATAACAGTAACAAAATTGTTTTCATGTATTAATAGCTCTTTATTAGAATACATAAAAAATGATTGCAGAACAAAATTGTTCAAATATAGTACATTTTAGTAAAGGTAAGTCCTTGCTGATTATTTTAATACAAACTCTATACTCCAAATGCAATATTTCACAAAATAATTGGTGGTAACTCTATGCGTTTCAACTGCAACTGTCCTCACTTTGTCAAGAGTCCAACGGCAATGTTTCTTCAACAAAGGCAGATCCTAATCTTGGAAACTCAATTCTACAATGTAGCTTCAATTACCTCAACTCTCTTATGAATTACCAGAATTTCCAACTTCAATACCCACAACCTCGTCAAACACCACATAATTTTCCTGGCTGTTCAGTTTAAAATGTGTCTTAAAATAAGAATCGTCCAGAAACTCTTTATGCTTATCCAACATATGTATAGTAAAATAATTCCTAGCTTTGTACTGTTTATTGCATTTCTCGCATTTGAATGGATATTCTTCCTGGCCTGTTTCATGTATTACCAGATGCTTTTCAAGCCGAGCCCGCTGGCGAAATCCCTCATTGCAAATAGGGCAAAAATGTTTTGGAGCAGAAACAGGTTTCTCCTCTCCAATCCCATGTACCTTCAACAGATGGTGCTGGAGAGCCTCGTTACTGCGATAGCCCTTGGAACAGTGCTCACAGTTGAAAGCTGTGCTGGCGGAATGTGTACGGAAATGCACATTCATGGTCTGCTTTGTGAAAAACCCCCTTCCACAGATAACGCATTTGTATGTGCGCTCATCATTGTGTCGCCTCATGTGATGGGTCAGGTCTGTTGTGGAAAAGCACTTTTTTCTGCAAATGTTACATTCATGCTTCCATTCAGTCGGGTCTGTGTGTTTAGTTAATATATGTTTGTTGAGGTTTAATTTGGAAGTGTACACGTTTGGACACATACTACACTTAACGTCCCGAATTTTATCTTTGGAAGGTATGTGTATCCGCATGTGAACCTCCATATGGGCCTTCTGTAAAAAAGTTTTACCACACAAATTGCACAAAAAAGGTTGAAACCCATGATGCCGACGGCGATGCAATGAATGGGAACTCCGAGTAGAGAACTGCTCCCCACAAATTTTACAAGAGTATGGTTTTTCAAAAGTATGTTTGGCCCTTATGTGGTTTCTAAGTCCATCTGGAAGCGCAAACACCGCACTGCAAATCTGGCAAGTCCTTCTTGCAAGCTTCTGCCTCTCCTTTTCTGCCCTTTCTTCTTCCGTTAACTGAGCTCTCTGTCTAGGCCTGTATTTGCGCTTTTTGGGCATAACAGCTTCAAAAAAATCTTCTAAATCTGACCCTTTACTATCTGAATCACTTAAATTATTATCATCACTTTTATTTATACTTAAATCGCCTACTGTATCATATTTTTGTGAATTTTTCTTTGGTAATTTATTGACTTTATTAGTACCGTCATTGTTTTTTCCTTCACATTTATTTTTTTTAATAATTTTTGTACGTTTTTGCCTGCATTTACGCACCACAAAATTATCAGAGTAATGAAAATTATCTTCTTTAATTAAAGTCAAACTTGATTTTCTTTTTCTGTAATTTACTACCTTGCCCAAACTATCCAATTCTTCCCCTTCATTTACCTCTTTTAGTTCTTCTTTTACTTTATCTTCATCGTTATTGTTAAGATTTGGCTTTTCGTCCACTAGGACCTCTGTCACTGGTAAAAGTTCCGTATTATCACTATCATCAGTTCTGCTTCGAGGCTTCTTAACTTGCTTTCTACTTCCTTGCCCTTTCACTTTCCTGCATGCAGATATTTCCTTGTTTGACGAGCCTTCAACATCATTCTGAACATTTTCACAAATATTTATAACTTCTATGTGGTTCCTTTCATATGCTTCGTCAATGTATTCTGAAATAAGATCTTCGGCCTCAACTTTAATATTCTGACTGCTGCCAACAAAATCTTGTCCGTTCTCTTCAGACATATTCTCCGCTTCTTTCTTTACATCTAAATTAGCATTATTCAAATTGTTTTCCATACTGCGATAATTAATGATTAACTAAAATACCTACACATAATAGGTGAAATTGGTCAATTGTTCTACAAATTAAATTAACCACGCTTACCTACGGTTATTAGATATGTATAGTTGGCGGATTTGAATGGCAGAAAGCTGTTTATAAATGCGTAAAACTTATTGCACTATATAATAATATCCTAAACTGGAAAAATCGGAAAGTTTTGAAATGTTGACATTTATTTTGTAGGTTAGCTCCTCGATTTTTGTCGCAATAACATATTGACAGTAAATAACACAAGAAATACGCATGCGCATAAAATTTATAAATCAAGTACATCATATACAGGGCTAACAAAAAGAAAGTACAGCGAGTTCTAACAAATATAGTAAAATATGTATATTTATTAATGAAAATATTAATCTCAAAAATTATTTATTTTTCGTCAATAGGTACTTATCCTATTATGCACACCTGATATTCACCATCTTGAATAAACCATTTAAATGGTTTATTACAGTTTCTGATACATCAGGTGAAGACTCAACAATTTTACTTTTAAAAACATCAATTGAATTTAATTTAAATATCAATAATTGTACAACAAATTGAACAGGGATATGACAATGGTAGTAATATGAAGAGCCAAATATGTGTAAAGCTTAAATAAATATCGTTGAAATTGTGATTATAATTATTAAAGCTGGGCAATTGCATATTTGCATGTTTTTTCCTATCAAGCATAACAAGCTGATTTTTTGTAAATAAATGTTTTGCAATATTTAGAGTTAGGAAAGCTAAATTTTATTTTGCATATATTGCATATATTACAAGATTACATTGAATATGGCATATGTTAGTGCATATTTTAGATGGCAAGGGCATAAAAATGCATGTATTGCATGATTATTTCAAGAAAAAAAATTATTTTTAAATTGGTAAATGTTATTTTTCTGTAGAATTATCCTAAACTCAAAACCTTTTATCTTTCACAGGTAATTCACATAAAACTGGGTATTTTTGTATCTTAGTTTCATAATCCCATTGTATTCTGCAAAATTTGCTCCAAGCAGGTTAGTGTAAAACTTAATCCACGCATGGGGATATATCTGGTTCACGAATGTTTCTAGCTACATAATTTTATTCAAGTTTGTTGCAATTTTTTAACATTACTCTCTGAAAATTTCAAAAGAAAAGACATGTGAAACAATTTTAGAAGTTAATTATTTAAATCTATCATTATTGTAAAAGTACAATGGAATTGTGATTCAGCAAAAAATGATTGCATATTTTTTCCGGTTGCGCAATACATCATACTTAGAATTTTGAATTTACCAATAACATTTTTATTTAAAAAAGGTGATGGCAATCAAGAAATTTCAAATAGACTAGCGCATGAATACGGGGCCGCATAAATTACCAGCAAACGAAGCAGGACCTAGTCAGCAGGTATTAACGAATTGCGTAAATCAGACCGAGAATTGTAATACATTCAATAGAGAGTTGTGCAGCATGATGGTAAAATGTAATATTCCTTTCTACAACTTCGAAGTCCCAGAATTCCGAAACTTTTTTGAAAAATTTACCAAGAAGAAAATTGTGTCTAGGAGAACCGTTTCTAGAGTATATATTCCAGAATTATACGATCACTACATTAACAAAATAAGAGAAAAAGTTGTAAATAATTATATATGGTTTAGCGTAGACGAAACTACTGATGCATGTGGAAGATACATTGCAAATTTCGTAGTCGGAATATTGGATGGCAAACCTTCGTCCAGTTATTTGTTTGCCGTAAAGGAATTAAGTAAAACCAATCATTTAACAATAACAAAATTTATAAACGAAACTCTTTCATTTTTATTTTTACCAAATAAAATACCTTCTGAAAAAATTTGCATATGGTTACTGATGGAGCAGCATACATGGTGAAAGTTGGACAAAATTTGAAAATTTTTTTCCGCACCTCATTCATGCGACATGTTTAGCCCACGGAATAAACAGAGTGGTTGAAGCTATCAAAATGGAATATCCATTAATAAATGAATCAATTTCTACCACCAAAAAGGTATTTTTGAAAGCGCCAACTAGGATTCAGATTTATAAAGAAATGCTACCGTATGCCCCGCCACCTGCCCAACCTGTTCTGACAAGATGGGGAACATAGATTGAAGCTGCTTTATTCTATGCTAGAAATTACACGGATATTAAAAATGACGTGAATACCTTTGACCCTGAAGGTGCCCAATCAATTGTGGATTGCCAACAAATTTTTAATAACAAAAAAGTAACTGTGCAACTAAATTATGTTAAATCTCATTTTGCTGATATTCCAGCTATTATTAAAAAACTTGAAACTCAGAATTTGTACCTTTCCGAATTCATAAGCATTGTAGAAAATTTCAGAACGATTTACAAAAAAAATAAAAATAAAGTAGGGAATAAAATTAGCACAAAAATCAATGTACTATTGACTAAAAATAAGGACCTGGAAGTGTTAAAATTTATTAACAGCGTATTAAATGGAGAAGCGGAAACCTTGGATAACTTTGATGAGGATAAGATTTATTCAGAATTATCACATTTATTTAAATATTGTCCCCTGACTTCTTGCGATGTAGAGAGATTATTTTCAGCGTATAAGAATTTGTTGGAGGATAAAAGGCATTCGTTGCTGGTAGATACTATTGAAAAGCATATGATAATTTACTGTAATACATTGTAATATTTTATTTCTTTTTTTTATTGAGTAATTTATTGTATAATATTAATATATGACTTTAACCAATGTTGTTTAATGATTTATTTAGCATGTTAGTTTGTACCGAAATACTTATGTAAACAAAAAAAATTTCACTGCATAAATATCGTGCATATTATTTTTTTGGAGCATATATTATTGCATATAGCAGTAGGTTACTGCATATTTCGTGCATATATTGGCAGTTTTTTGCAGCATTCTTCTTCTTAGGGTGCTTTGTCTCTTACGAGACGTAGCGATCTTCTCTCCTATGCCTGTGTTGCGCGTTGTCTTTTGCAGCATGTTTTAGTGCATATATACCTTATCTTTACAGCATATCTGCCCAGCTTTAGTAGTATGTTTTAGTTGTGAAATGAACTGTACAATAATATGGCCGAATGTGTTGTATTAATGCTACGAGCTTAATGTATTCCTGAGCTTACCATTTTTAATTATAATCACTACTAAGTACCAGTGTTACGTTTCTGTGTTTATTTACACCAAATCTAACAGAATGAAAAACAATGATATTCGATGCAACGTTTGGTTTAATAACAGTTGTAAAAAAGGAAGTTCATAATTTAAGGTCTCATTCTAATGATTTTTCTAAACATATTGGTAGCAGTTTAGGAATATCAGAGAACTTTCAAGAAAAACGAATTAGAAGGAAAAAGAAAATGTGAGATGAATTAATATGAGAAGAAATAAATGATATAAACATCAGTTTAAAGAAATATTTCCACTGATCTTTTCACTTTTTGAAGCAATAGTTTCTTTGTTCCTCAGGCATACATTATGCTTACGATTATTTTCAGGTGTAGACATACAGAGACATCCATGTTCACATTTATTTTTGTATCGTTTTGCACTGCAACCAGCCATTTCCTGTCCATTTTAAAATAAAATTTTATTTTTATTGAAAACTGAAAAACATATGGAAATACTGTGATATTAGCATAGGATTAACAAAATATTTAAGATAAGGCATGCAACAACTGATCCAACCAATCAGTATTTATTGTAGCGGTTGCCCTACACATATTATTGTGTACAAGTTCTCTAATCGAGATTGCGCGACTGATAATCAGTTACGGAAACTGTGATTGAGTTAAAACAATTTTGACCTTATTAGTTATTCCTATAAGGTTAACACCAAGATATAATGGGATACTACAATAACGCCATTCTCGACAACTGTACATGCGCATAGTAACAAAACTAACCTCAATATTTTAGATTGTTTTTAATGTCTGATAATTTGAATTACATAAAATGTTCAGTGGAGAAAACATTCCTGTTGATTTTAACAACCCCAAAAATGTATGGAATATTAATAAATTCTGCGAGAACAAATCTGAATATTTGGAATACCACTCAAAGGTAGCCTCTGCGTTCAAACAAGACTGCGAGAACCTTCTCTTGGCATTTGCCGCGCGCAAAGATCTTAGTTTTAAAGCCTTTGCTGAAGTTTGGCAACAATTATCTTTCAGTTTAGTTTTTGTGTAAGCCTTAAACTCTTCTAACTATTTCAGAATTAATTAAACTGTTTTAGGGGTCAAGAATTTTTTGATGAACTGCCAGTGTTTGCCGAATCATGCTTTTTCATAATTAAGAAGTACCTAATGTTTAGCTCAAATGTTTATGTTCAAGTCGGTGCGTTCTATTTGTTGTACGGGATTTATGCCAAGCAGCTTTCAAAGTTAATTTTGAAAAACTAATGACATTCTTTTAATTAATGAAATATATTTTAGGGACGTTGTGCAAATTCGAATGACAGCTGAAGAATATTTGTCTCTATTAAAATTAGCACAATACATGTATGGCAACCATAATACCGAAGACTTCACTTACATTTTTAGGTATTTAAAATACAACCAAGCTTTTCAGTTTGTGGCAACGACTCGTTGCTTAGGTCTTGAATCTAAATTTACCTGGCAAGAAAGGAAGATGAAAAACGATATCTTCCAAAATACTCTAGAATCCAATCCAATATCCATGCTGGAAAACATTCTATTTTCAGATGAATCCTACAATCTTAACAACCTTAATGATATTTGTCGCGCATATGATGACGCAATGAAAGAGTATTCTGGTGAGTTCTTACAACACACCAAAGAAAATATGTTTATTATTTTAATTTCTTTCAGCAAGTGTTTCTTGTAAATCATTGTCCATTCACACAGAATCACATGTGGTTCAAGAAGTTGAAGATTTGCTTGACGAGTTGCAAAAAGTAGAAGAACCACATGCAGTTAATGAAGGCAGAACTGTTGCTGAGAAGAAGAAATCAATTAGAGAAAAAGCATTTTCTGTAATTAAAAAAGATAAAAATCATTAAGATGCCACAGATTAAATGTTTGATTTTCCTTCGCTGATATTTCTTCAGTTTTGTTTAAATAATCAAGGAATTCCATATTTTTCAGATCAGTTAGAAAATAAGTTTAAAGTTTGCTTATTTCAAGAGATTGTAAGACTTGTAACTAAAATGGCTGTGCTAAATGCTGATATGAAATTATGTCAAAAACATTAAAATCATATGTATTAAGTTGTGCTAATTAAAGTGTGAGAAAATTATGTATTGCACTTATTTAGTATGAATGGTTGTTAAATGCTGTAATATATATATTTAGCTTTCAGCGGGCTCTTTAGGCCCACAGCTTTATTTTTTTTTCATAACTTTCTGTTTTTGGGTTTGATTTTCCAGTCCTTATACCTTCCTCTTAAATCTGTCAGTACGGCCTCTTGCCACTTTCCTTGGTCTTCTTCTCTCTTTTAGCCTGGTACTGTGCTCTATCCCCTCTACCATTCCTTCTATGTGACGATCCTTCGTACTAGTCAGTTTTCATCTACAATTAAACGCGATCTTCCTTCTTCTTCGGATTCTTCTGCTATGTCTGGCGATTCTTATCTTCATGTTAAAGAGCTATTACCAAAACGTACGCTTAAGTCCGACACACCTCACGGTACCTTCAATGTTGTTTCATCACCAACATCATCTTCTCATTCACCTCTTCAGTATTAAGCTTGCCGACTTGAAAGATTTTGAAGCAGTTCTGATTAAATTCCCCAGAACTATTCAATTATCTGGGTTAAATTTCAAGGTACAGTTTGAGGAACATATTTTTCAAGAAGTCATAAATTTGTTTCAGTCACGTAGTTTCTTCCTATAAATAGGGATGAACTGTTGAAAGTAGGACAATTATTTGGTACTCGTTCATCGAAGCATATCATTTTCAAAATCACCCACGCATTTTGAAAATGGTCGCAGCTGTTGCTCTGCGAAATTTTCCTTTGCGAATTAATCCATTTCCTTTCCCCGCCTTCAGTAGAGCGCTCTGGCTTGACCGGCGCCCCTGTAGGATTTTCCTACGACGATACATCCTTTCCCCGCCTTCAGCCATTTGGCCTTGAGGTGATTTTTAGACAATAAATATTTTAAACCTCTACAGCGCTTTATTTATCAAGTTCAGCTACTTAGATATCAAACCTGTTACTACATAAAAAAGAATAAGAAACACAACACAACGTACATCATATGGAGGGTCCCCCGAGACGTTACACTGTCACTGGCCAATTGTTAATTTTAAAGGTTATATTTTGTGACACTTGCTTACCTTTACAAGTCAGGAGGCACTACACTTCACGTTGAGCATTCGAAGTAAATTGAGCACTTTTCATCACATTGTAACTGCATTTACGTCATACTTCATATTACAATTGCAGCAAAAAGATTGTTTGCAAAGGAGCAGTCGTGATGTATGCAGTAGTAAAAACAAACTACGTCAGAGATAAGTAATTTTTTGTTCGTTTAACGTCTGTTCGAATTACGTACGTATTCCAATTCTGAAGTAGTAAATAAAAAAAAAACAGAATGATCGGTCTAATTTTTTGAACAATGTGAAATGTGTAAGTTAAGTGTAAGTATTATCATGTTCCAGAATCTCTGACATTTATTAGAATATACAAACTGAAATGTTGTGTGTACCAATTTCCTGTTTTATTTTTACACATTAGAATATAAATGTTTGTTGGCTGATATGTAAAATAATTGTAAATGCTAGTGCACGTACATGTTACGATTTCTCAAATACAAAAACAATTCTGAGTGACCATCTACATAATCATACTTATAAATCAGTAAAATATATTAGTGCACCCGCACTAATATTTTACTTCAATATCATCTTATCAGAGATGCTATTTGTGAAACTGATAAACATTGGAAAAATTGCGTGGAACCATCGTTAAGGTTGAACAGAAGTATGCTCCAAAATATGAAATCAAACCTTTAATAATTAATTCAAGAGATGATTGATTTTCTGATACCTCAGAATTTAGTGACATAGAGTCTGAGTAAATTAAACAAATAAAATAAAGTGTAGTTTTGTGTTTAATAATATTAGAAAATCGTGCCAAATGTGTATATTACGTAATTTAAGAATAAAGTATTATTTTAAGCATTTCTGGTTGTATAATATATTTATTTATCCATTCCCAAATTTTCCTGAATACATTCTTGATCGCATACCTGCAACGACCTTAACACTTGCAGCTTATCTTTAACTCAAGAGCTTAACATTTGCTACTAAAAGTTTGGTCCAACTATACACACTTAACTTTCATATTGTTTTTAGTTGCGTCCAGTGACTGCAAGGTTTCGTTTAATAAATAAGGGACTGTACAATTTGGCAACGCCTTGTCATTGCTGTTGAATCGCAAATTGCCTGGCAATATACAATTTCATATCATAGAGGTTATAATTATTTTTGTGTTGTGATATCTGTACCTGAGAGGTAGACCGTGGTAACTCCATTTTACTGAATTTTATAGTAGAACGAACAAAAATTATCTAGCTCTTGGAGGCTGATATCAATAAACTGATATTATTATTATTACTGCAACTTATTTTTAAGATAAATACTTAGGTATAGACGTACATAGGTAAGAATAGGTTAGGCATTTACAGACTCAAAATCTCACCATAACATACTTAACTCGGTTTGTGCCAAAATTGGAGATAGTTTACCTCTCCGGTACAGATATGTTTCTTATTAGTTGTTATGGAAGCAAAGTAGTAGATTATAAATTTATAATGTACTCAATAGCCCAGTAGAAATCGACATTAAATTCGCAAAGCATGATGTAGTTCTGATTTTTTGGTATGTTGTATGGACCACTGAGGGTAGTGTGAATCCAAATTTGCAACTTCGAAAAACTTGTGCTCGCTGCGCACCACGCGAAAAAATGCGACATTTTGGGATTTTTTTGACGTTTGGCTCTAAAAGTCATAAACTATGCGTTTTTCGACAAACAAATCTTAGTACTTTTTAAAGATTTTTAAATTTGCAGCAATTTAAGCGCAACCGCAGCTCTATAAACCCTATAGGGACCAAGCTGTGGCCCTTCGAAGATGGTCCATTTTTCCCGAAAATTGACAACTTTAAGTTTTGCTCCCCTTCGGAGCAAAATATTGGCAAAATCGCTCGTCCTCTGGGAAAAGTCATTAAAATTAAAGTTGTAGTACATTTAATTTGCTTTCATGAAAGCACAGAACGAAGTCTGTGAGACTAATAGTTCACTCACAATCTCGAAAGAACGAAAAGATGGTAAAAATTGATTTTTCAAGTATTGAGACAAATCTCTTTGAATACATATTTGTGTGCATAGTACAGTCGACCGCACGTCAAGCGTAACACTTTGGACTTTGTACCGGCTGCACGGAGAATGCGCGCCATAGTAGTCAGAGTTCAGTTTATACTGGTGGTGTTACGCGTGATGTGCTGTCGATCGTACCAAAGGAAAAGGCATAAAATCATGTATAAACGATAATTACTTTTTAATTTGCAGACTTGGTTAATTAACAAAAGTATATAATTCGGAAAAGTAGAAAAAGAACAGGTTTTAAATTAAAAACTTATACATATGTTAGTTGTAGGTACATGTATATTTGGACAAATTCAGACTTTCAGACCAATCAGCCTCAGCCTTACATCCTTTCTATTGAAAGCATTGGAGAAGGTACTGGATAGGGATATCAGGGAAGAGGCCTTAACGGTCAAACCTATTAGTTGTAACCAACAAGCCTACCGTAGAGGTAAATCCACGGAAACTTTGTGGACAGAGTGGAAAAGGCATTGGAAGACAAACAAATTGCACTAAGTACCTATATGTATTTCTTGACATTGGGGGTTCTTTCGAGAATACGCCGATTGAGACACTACCTAGTTAGGAGTTTGGAAAGCAAACAAGTGAACCCCACAAAAACTAGATGGGTAAAAGCGATTCTCTCGAACCGTACTGCCAAGGTAGCCACCACGGAACAAACCCTGAAGTTACTACCACACGAGGCTGTCCGCAAGGAGGCGTCCTCTCGCCTTTATTATGGACCCGTGCTGTAGATCAGCTCCTGCATAAGATGGCAGAAGCCAGGATGGACACTCTAGGTTACGCTGATGACCTGGTGATCATTGTCCGGGGATTCTGTCAAAGTACGATCTCGTACCTTATGCAAAGAGCAATAACCATGATACTTTAGCGCTGAACAGGAATAATTTACGCATACTCACAGGGCATTGCAGCCTGAACAAACACATGTTCAACCTCAAGCTCCGGGACACTAGAGTGTGCAGGTTCTGCCAAGAAGCAGATGAAACACCCGTGCATTTCTTGTGTGAGTGCGGCCTACTGATACGTAAAAGAAATACCCACCTTGGTAACTATTTACTTCACCCAGATGAGGTAAAACAACTCACTGCTAAAAACATCGTGAAGTTTTTAACTGTTTCAAATCTTAGCACTGAACTGTAGCAAAGAGGGCGCTCACAATAGATCAGGAATGGTCACAGTGATACAAGGCCTAGACTCGTACCTTGCAATAGCCCCAACTCGAATAATTAAATAATGTATATTTGGAAGTAACGATTAATGATCAGTCACTCGGCATTTTTTTTTGGTTGAGGTTCAACTTCACGTTTTTAGTTATTTAAAGTAGTTATAGTATAGTATATCCTTTTCACATGATTTATGCCTTTTCCTTTGGTACTATACACACAAATATGTATTCAAAGAGATTTGTCTCAATGCTTGAAAAGTCAATTTTTACCATCTTTTCGTTCTTTCGAGATTGTGAGTGAACTATTAGTCTCCCAGACTTCGTTCTGTGCTTTAATGAAAGCAAATTAAATGTACTACAACTTTACTTATATTGACTTTTCTCATAGGACGAGCGATTTTGCCAATATTTTGCTCCGAAGGGGAGCAAAACTTAAAATTATCAATTTTCGGGAAAAATGGACCATCTTCGAAGGGCCACAGCTTGGTCCCTATAGGGTTTATAGAGCCGCGGTTGGGCTTAAATTGCTGCAAATTTAAAAAACTTTAAAAAGTACTAAGATTTGTTTGTCGAAAAACGCATAGTTTATGACTTTTAGAGCCAAATGTCAAAAAAGTCCCAAAATATCGCAGTTTTTCGCGTGGTGCGCAGCTAGCACAAGTTTTTCGAAGTTGCAAATTTGGATTCACACTACCCTAAGTGGTCCATACAACATACAAAAAAATCAGAACTACATCATGCTTTGCGAATTTAGCCTTTTTTAGTGTCGATTTCTACTGGGCTACAAGGGAGAACCTTCTTTAAATAGTCATTCCAAACGTATATGAAGGCAGGTTTGAGATGCTGAAGCCCAATTTTTTACTTTACTTTAAATAAGGAAAAAATTAACCCACAAAGTTATTTATTTTATGAAATTACAACTACATAATCTTTAATAAACTATATTAAATCTCATATATAGTACAATATATAATAGAGCTATAAAAATACGTTATTTAATTACCAGAAAAAAGGCACCAGTATTATAGACCGTGCATATTCCTTAAAACTTACAACAGTATGACTCAAATAAGAAAACATTTCTTTTTTTTTGTAAATTTTACTTTACTAATTATAGACTCTTCCATTCGTTTTCCTTCTTAGAAGTTTTTATTGTTTATCACAGTTGTGTTACCACGAAGAACATGTTTGTGTGCAATTTGAATCTGATTAAGGCACTTTAGTTACGTTTTAAAAATATGTACTGCAATTATAGTGAAAGAAACGAACGGAAACATTGCAATCGTTAAACATCAGTTGGGATAACTACACATACTCAATAATACATTAATTAATAATAATAATAAAGAACCGTTTAGTTTACAACAAACAATAAGTAATTGGAAAGAAGAGTTAAGATTTTACAAGACTCTAATTTAAGGCTGTGGTGCTTCGACTTTCTTATTCGAATCCTCATCCGAATTAGAACTTCCACTGGTCACAGAAACTACAAAATAAAATAAATTTTATTAGATACTTCAATTATAATCATAATAGATTTAAGGGAAACAATTAATTTGTTTATTATCTCAAACAATAACAAATTCCTGTTTATCTCCAGGATGAATAAATGAGATTAGATAAGAAAACAAAGAGTCTCACCTATGATGATAATCAGGATGGCAACGCCAATGACACCCATAATGATCATCATTTTCATGTTCTTCCACCAATATTTTTTATGCAACCGTTGCGCCTGCTGCTCAAACCTCTTTCCACCTTCTTGCAATGCATCGGCCCTGCTGTCCAGCTCCGACAGCTTTTGATCTCGCTCGAGAACCTTCTCCACATTCACTCGCATAATGCCCACAACTTCATTTACCTGGTCTTGGGTTTGTTCTAGGGGTGATTTCTTGCCTGGCATGTTTTGGCTTCCTGATGCGTTCTCCATGGTGTAAGAGTACTGTAATGTTTTAAGTTAATTGAAGAGGGAGGTTGCGTTCTTCAACTTAATTACACTAATCAACGTTTCAATTAGGCCAGATGCGGTGCGTACAACTCAACAAAATATAATAGCCGTTTTATTAGAGCAAAATATTGATACAAAAACCGAGTTAATTATGTAAACAAAGAAAGCATGCTTACCTCAAATTATAATGCTGTCAAATTAGAATTACCTTCTCCAAATTTAAAAGTGTATCAAATAAAAGGTAAACGAACTAAAAAAATTCCTTCTTGACTGTTCACGTAGCCATATTACTCACCGCACGCAGAATTTATGGCTAAAGACCAATTTTTCATACGTCATAAGGAAGTGACAGATTAGAGACTGCAAAATTGGTGAACGATTTCTATACCGAGCAGTAGACCTACAAGCGATTACATGAACTACAATTATTTGTAGGCTGTATGAATCAAAACATTTGTACCGCCAAAAATTGCTAATGTGGTTATGGTTACCTGTCATTAATTTAAAAATAATGAATTGAAGAAATTTGCTTAAACTTCCGAGCCAGACTTGTTGATATTCCTTTTAGCTATACTTCAATGCTTTAGATATTAGACATATGTTAGAATTTTGTCTTTTTAGATATAATTTTTAGGATTTACCGTTGAGAAATATGCAAATATAATACGTATGAGCATATCATAAATTAAACTAATGTTTACTACTTTCACATTACTGAAATAAGCATTTTATTTTTCTAATCGCCTGCTCCTTAGGTCACGTTTTTGCTTGCTCCAGCGTGTAATCTATCAGCACTGAAGATGACCGCTTAGCGGTCGAAATGATCATTTACATTTAATGCTCCGCTCTTATGAGAATTAAAGGGTTTTTTCATTTCGTTTCTGCATTTTATTATTTACTAAAAACCGCCTATAAGCTAATGGTGCCGAATACATTCCCTGCTGGCCGATTTGCTAAGCAATGCGTAATTAATGCAAGGGGCGAGGGTCAAAGTCGGGATTTTCCCGTTTTTTAGTATGTATCTAAGTCATTTTCGCGTCCGCTGGTCGATTTCGGCTATTGAGTGGAGCTCTGCGTCCGGGGGGTCCACAAAATGACCCTCTTCTGCAATTTTCGCCATTTTTCGTGTTTGGCTTGTTGCGATGTCAGACGAGGATTGTAACATCGAAAATTGAGTAGGCGGAAAATTTCGAAAACTTTTAGGTGGGCCGGTGGAGGGCGGTGCATTTGATTTTTGATGACTGGGAAATACCGATCAAGGGGAATGGTAGTCCTCGGAACGGGGTTTCCGGCAATTTTTTGCTTTTGGCTGTCGGGGTCTCCCGCCAGCGGCCCTCAAACTTTCTTTTTCTTTCTTTCTTACTCTAGGTGGGTTAGAGGAATGCGTCTGGCGGCATTCGACACGCGAAAGGATGGGACATGACACTATTTAGGTGAGAAACCAGCCCGAAACATTTTGAACAGCGGCACTTCGAAAAATCGTTTTTGAAAAGAAATTTCTTCTGCGGTAACTGGTTTTTTCTTTTTTCAACCGAATCGGCTCAAACCCAAGAAACTGTTAGTCGACGTCGACGTGCCCGTCTACGACCTGGCGAAAGCGCATCTCAATCGGTCGACCTGTTTGCAAATGGCGGTGGTGGAAACGAGTGGGCATACTCTTCGACTTTGAGCGCTAATAATTCAGTACTAACGGAACCGAACGGCACAAAGTTTGTTTCTGTCAGATAGCCAATCGCTATGCCTAACGACTTCCGTGAAGGAAAGCGGGCACAGGAAAATTTTTACCGCCGCCACGGAACTGCCAAAAAAGTGCCTAAACTGACCGTTTTTGAGGAGCCGTCGCCGAGTTGTTGATTGACGTGACGGTTCGATAGAGCTGGCATTGCTCTACAATTTTGGTCACGATCATTGTTGGCGAAAACGTCGAAACGGAACGGATTGTAGCAGCACCTGTCCCGAATTCGTCTGTAAAAACCGTATCCAATTATCTAGCTCAGTTTTCCGCCAGCAGTTGTTTACGGTTCGAAATTGAAAATTTTCCCTTTATTTTGCAAAGTAGACGAGCTAGCGAAATGCGCCGTTGGAAAGAGCATACTGAATAATACTTGATGACGTGAACCGTTCTGATAGGGTTACGCACTCCACCGCCAGGGAGCGCGGAAAGATTTTCTATAAACGGCTATAACTCTGGAACCACGCCACCTGGTGAGATGGGATTAAGGGCGCTAGATGCGGCCTTCTCAGTTTTATAAGGTGGTATGAGTGCGATCCCGGCCCGAAACCTTCCGGATAGACATAACCCCAAAATACAAACTATTGCAGGGTTGCGATCGATTCCTTACGGATTAGTTGCTATGGCAACGGGGTCGGTCCGTTTTTGTAGGTACACCGGAAACATGTGTCTGTACAAAATGTCGGGGAACCAGCCACCTACAGCCAACCGTTCACGAACGGCCCTGTCCAATACACGAAATTAGAATTTTTGAGCGTATACAATTACCGACGTTCCGACTGTTGTTGAGGAAGCGCTGAAAACGGCCGGGTAATTATATTTATGCGAAGGAGGGGTGGATATATTTTCATTAGAATAAAATGAACCCGCCGACGATATCTTCATTTCCTGTCTGGTGGTAAATTTTTAAAATCAATATTGCGCACGTGAGCTTTTCCTGCTAATTACTATCATTTGGGCTTTTTAACGGTTAGTGCGGAGTTTAGCGCAGTGTTTGGGCACGGACTCTTGTACATCCCGTCGAGGAGGGCTGTACCGTAGGACCACTCACACCCCAAGGTCGCCTGCTATCTTTAGCGAACAGAAAAGTTTTTGCACCCATTGTACCTATCGGCATTCGCTTTTATAAATTACAGTTGTGATCCCCCTTCACCTGCCTTTTTTATCGTCACCCTTCCTTTGCCCATTTTCTTTTCTTTTTTCCTGACATGGACTGGAATTTACGTTACACTACACTTTCCCGTTTTCCTAAAAGTACCAAACACATAATATGTACCTACTTATAGTTTTAAGGTACATTTATACTGTACTTGAACTTGTAGCTATTTGTTTTTTATGATTGTACGTGTACCTGCTATTTATTTTGAAATTAAACAAGCGCTACGAGCTTATGCGTTAATCTAATATTATAAAATTTTGTTAGAATTCTACTTTATCGACAGGCACATGATTATTTTGACAGTTTTCTCACAGATTTGCGCATGATCACAGACAATTTTGTACAAATTTCTGTTCTGTGTAATACGTGTTTTGCCCGTGAGCATGCGCAACTTACGTCAACATCTGTGAGAAAACTGTCAAAATAATCATGTGACTGTTGATAAAGTAGAATTCTAACAAGATTTTATATTAGGTTAATGCATAAATTCGTGGCTCTTTTATTTATTTATTTTACATGAACGCATGACAAAGCAAACAAGTTGCAGCAATAAAGACCGCGAACAAGATAAGAGAAAGTGCGTGCAGTGTCGGCTGGCGGGGTAAACATATTCTTCTCTGCCCTCTGTGATTGTTAATAAACACTAAAAATTGCTGGTTTGCGCATCGATGCGACGCACATAATCTTGTGTTTCAATTCTTAGTCAAATTAATTAAATTTCCAGTGTCTGTATAAAAAATTAAACCAAGTATCAACTCAAACATATATTTGTTGTGAATATGTTATTTATTAATAGAAGAACACAAAAACAAAACAAACGTAATGATGGAGCACAGAATAAAATAAAAATAGGTTGAACTTCATCTTCATACTAGTATGGCAAAAAGCCAGAGTATTTTGGCTACAAAGGTATTTCAATTTAAACAGCAGGCCTCATCTCTGCAGTCACATATGATTTAACAGGACATAAAAATTACTTAGAATTGAGAGGGATAAATTATTTTTGAATTTGTGTTAAAGGTTATAAATTACTAATATTTAAAATTTTAAAAATTCATAAAAAAAACCATACAATATTAAATATTTATTAATTTAAATATTAAATAGAAAGTAAAATATGTAAGCCTTCAATATTAACAAAAACCATTTAAAAACATAAAACTAATAGACCTATACATATTATTTTATAATCTGGCTGCTTTACTATCAGTGCTTTTTTCTATACTGCTCTCAACAGAACTTTGTTCCTTGCTCTCCAGTTGTTGCTTCCACATGTTTGCATACACACCCTCCTGGCCAACTAATTGTTCATGCCTAAAATCATACAATTATTACCCAAAGGTGTAAGAAAATCACAGTGTTAGTTCAAATAGTTGCATTAAAATAGTTACTCACGTTCCCCTTTCAACAATTTCCCCCTCTTTTAAGACAAGTATTTCATCTGCATGAACTATTGTAGACAAACGATGAGCTACTATGACAGTAGTTCGATTTGCACACACTTGATTTAATGCTCCCTATAAAAATACAAATGTTAGATACTAAACTTATATAGAGCAACTTTTGACTCTACCTGTATATTACGTTCTGTTTGAGTATCTAATGCACTTGTGGCTTCATCTAGGAGAACTACAGTTGGAGCCTTTAGTAGAGTTCTTGCAATAGCAACCCTTTGTTTTTCACCTCCACTTAAACGCAAACCACGCTCTCCTACCTGCAAACGTTTGTTCAATTTTTCTCCTAAAATATGACATAGTAATAACTGACCTCAGTATCATACCCATCAGGGAAGGTAAGGATTCTTTCGTGGATATCCGCACCACGAGCTGCCTGTATTATATCAGCATCAGTTGCCTCCAACCGACCATAATTAATATTATATCTAGAGAAATGTTATTAGCAAAAGTGTCAAACTGTAGAATGAATGCCTTACTTAATACTATTATTAAAGAGAACAGTGTCTTGTGGCACAACTCCAATGGATCTTCGTAATGACTCCTGAGTTACAGTTTTAATGTTCTGTCCATCAATCACAATAGAACCAGTTTCAACATCATAAAATCTAAACAACAGCCTAATTATTGTACTTTTTCCACTTCCTGATGGCCCAACCTAAAATTGCAACCTTTAATTGATATGTAGGTTGAAAAACAATAATACGAATACTTTTTCCATACATTTGATAGACTGATCTATCACTAGAAAGAACTGTTAATAAATAAGGGTGTCAATTAAAAAAAATCTGTCAACTGACAGATTCATTAATTTACAGAAAACTGTATTGACAAAACAAGCCTGTCAACTGAAAAAAAAAGTAACAATTTACGAAAAAGTATGTCAACTGGCAAAATAATCTGTCAGTTGATAGATTATTCTATTGACAAGACAACAAGATTCAGTTAAATGAGCAATCTATAAAGAATATTTTTTCATACATTTGACAAGTTAATCTGCCGACAGAAAAACCTGCCAATACATACAAAATACGGGTGTCAATACACAAAAAATCTGTCAACTGACAGATTCATTAATTTACAGAAAACTGTATTGACAAAACAAGCCTGTCAACTGAAAAAAAAGTAACAATTTACGAAAAAGTATGTCAACTGGCAAAATAATCTGTCAGTTGATAGATTATTCTATTGACAAGACAACAAGTTTCACTTAAATGAGCAATCTATAAGGAATATTTTGTTCATACATTTGACAAGTTAATCTGCCGATAGAAACACCTGCCAAAACATACAAAATACGGGTGCCAATACACAAAAAATCTGTCAACTGACGGATTCATGAATTTATGAGAAACTGTATTGACAAAAGAAACCTGGCAACTGATAGAAAAAGTGACAATTTACGAAAAAGTATGTCAACTGGCAAAATAATCTGTCAGTTGATAGATTATTCTACTGACAAGACAACAAGTTTCACTTAAATGAGCAATCTATAAGGAATATTTTTTTCATACATGTGACAAGTTAATCTGCCGATAGAAAAACCTGCCAAAACATACAAAATACGGGTGCCAATACACAAAAAAATCTGTCAACGGACAGATTCATGAATTTATGAAAATCTGTATTGGAAAAACAAGCTTGGCAACTGATAGAAAAAGTGACAATTTACAAAAAAGTATGTCAACTAGCAAAATAATCTGTCAGTTGATAGATTATTCTATTGACAAGACAACAAGTTTCACTTAAATGAGCAATCTATAAGGAATATTTTTTTCATTCATGTGACAAGTTAATCTGCCGATAGAAAAACCTGCCAAAACATACAAAATACGGGTGCCAATACACAAAAAATCTGTCAACGGACAGATTCATGAATTTATGAAAATCTGTATTGGCAAAACAAGCTTGGCAACTGATAGAAAAAGTGACAATTTACAAAAAAGTATGTCAACTAGCAAAATAATCTGTCAGTTGATAGATTATTCTATTGACAAGACAACAAGTTTCACTTAAATGAGCAATCTATAAGGAATATTTATTTCATACATGTGACAAGTTAA
>JABXWE010024567.1:0-10325 GCA_014611495.1 Limonius californicus | reverse complement strand
CGCGCACGCACGCGCACGCACACCCCCGTACATCCATGCTGCATACACGACCCCCCCGGTTGCTTGCATACTCTCGCGACGTTTTCAGGGGCGCACATATATACCACTTACTACAATCCTATAGCAACTAGCCTCGGTGGCTGCGAGCAAATCATCTCTGCTTCGTAATACAACGGTCCACGGGTCGAATCCCCACGTATTTATAAAAAAGTACGGCGGGTTGCATACACATACCCATCTACACTCTCTCTCTCTCTCTCTCTCTCTACCAACTTATTACCCTTCTTCTTACACCTCCACTACACCTTCTGGTCATTGACAATACCCCCACCACATCCACCTCTGCACAAAGAACCACTTCACACAGACCATCCGAAGGACCTCTCTCTCACACCATCAACCATCCGAAGTACCTCTCTCTCGCACTCATTACAAACACCCCACAAAAAAGACCTGATACAAAACAAAATTTAACATGGGATTTCCCATAAGAGCAGTGCGCCAGAACCGCCAATTTCATATCTACTCGGGTCTTACTGTTTTTTACATGGAGAAGCCCTTGCATTAAAATCTTTAACGTCTGAAAGGGATTGTGTTTTGAACATTGTCATTAAAGTGGTAAATTCCATGAAGGGAAAAATTTGTGAAGACGTGTTCTTTATAGGCGAATTTCTTTATCACACGGACGTAAGATGTTTTAGAGGTAACGTCTTGAAAAAAGTTTTCCAATTAAAAGCGGAACTTTTGATGTATCTGCAAGATGAGGAATCGGAATATGCGAACATATTTTACAATTCTCTTTGGCTTCTTAGGCTGGCTTTCCTTGCTGATATTTTAGAGCACTTAAACAATCTGAATAGCAATTTTGCAAGGTCGCGATATTAACATAATAACAGCCACGAACAAAATTAACGGATTAATACAGAAACTTGATTTTTGGTCGACATCACTTGATTCATTTCAGTGCGTTCAAGAACTCACGGAAGACTTAGTCAAGAATGATAACATGATACATTCTGAGCATGTGTTTGCAGATATGCAACTTAGTTTGCGCAATTTAAAACAACAGCTCACTGACTATTTCCCCAAAGAAATTCAAAACAGTTATAACAGTATTAGATGGATACCGAATCCGGTTTTAGAAAATTCCGTTGAACAAGCTGAAATTTCGAGGAACATGAAAGAAAAACTTATTGAAATATCATGTGATGGAATGTTGAAACTAGACTTCTTCTCCTAGAGCGTAGATTAATTTTGGACCAAAAGAATGCAAGCATTCCCCGTGCTTGCGGACAAAGCCATAAAGTATTTGATGCCACATCATAGTTGTGCGAATAAAGTTTTTCGTCTATGACTGCCATCAATAGAAAAGTAACCCCTAACCCTATATCGCGAACTCGCAGAGGGTCGCGACCCACATTTTGGAAACCCCCTATCTAGAAGAATGAATGAAATACCACTTGATATGTACAATACGGTTTCTGTAAATAACACTCCTGTGAGACGTCATTAAGTTTAGTCTTGGCTGATTAGAAAGAACATATAGAGCATGCTAAAAAATTGGTGGTGATCTTTTTGATTTGAAAACGACTTTTGGGGGGAGATTTACAACTAGGTATGACGAGGATTCTTAAGGAAAGAAATTATATTTAGGGGTTCCCAAGAGACCCTTGTTCAATGTTGTATTCACTGTTATATATTCTTTGTGATATAAATGTAACTCTAAAAATTGACAGGTCAAGTATTTGCCAATAGTACTTAGCAATAGTAGATACTGAAAGTATTTGTGATTAGTTGAAACGTAATTAACCACCGCTAATCCAAAAACAATGATAATTAGTAGTGGATTACTCAATATGGCAGCGAATGTTTTCGTAAATGGAGTATCCTAAAATTAAATACCTTGGTATTGTAATAGGTAATAGTCTAATATTTGTTAATTATGTAATAGGTAAGATTGCTAAAATAGGTTTCTTTGGAAGCCTCCGTTCTGGACTAAAGATTAGGCCTAGAAGATTAGTGTTTCAAACAATTATTGAGCCACATTTTGAATATTATGATAGCGTATTGTTTCTGTTCAATGAAGAAGTCGTGCAAAAGCTGCTAAAATCGCAGAATAGAGCAAATTATTTTATAAGCAATACATTCAAAAAACCAAATTTTAAAAATATTTTCAACATCCTGAATTTCAAAACCGTGGAGTTGCGGACTACTTTATTAAGTAAAGTCTCAATTTTGTGTCTGCTGTATTAGTTACGGTACTTAAATTTAGGCGCACCTTTGTGTGTATATACTGTGTGGAAACTTTAACTGGAATACATTCTGTAACTCGGATATACAGTATTTCTGTAAAAATGCCTAAAAACATGTCAATGTTAGTTGTCCAATGGCTACATTTTAGCGGTTATTTTCTTAGTTTGCCCGAGGGTGCAACCACCCTTAACCCTTTTTTGTCAAATGTAAGGGTATGCCAAGTGACACATCGTTGGTAAGTTCATTTTAAGAGGAATATAACGTATGTTTTATTTTCTAATTATTCTAAGAGGTTGCTTGTTAAAAAATAAATCCTACAATTTAAGTTGAACGCTGTTTAATGTAAACAAATGTTCAAAATGTAGCAATTGATAATTAAACCCATGTCTTACATTTTGTAACATATTTCTGTGAGATTTGCTTTATTTCACGCCTGATACGTTGCTGCAGATTCTCAGTGTTGTTTGCTTTGTTACATACACTGTACTTTAAAGATATCCTCATAAAAATAAATCGAGTGAAATAAGATCTGAAGATCTGGCTGGCCACTCAATTGGACCTCTTCTTCCAATCCACTTATCTGGGAAAGTTTTGTCTAAATAAATATCTTTTACATTAAACCGCATTTAACTTAAATTGTATGTTTAATTTTTTTAACCAGTACCACTTAAAATTAAGGGTGGTTGCAGATAAACTAAGTCCATTACCACTGAAATGTAGCCAGTGAACAACTAACCAGGGCCGGTGCTAAAGTTTATACCGCATGGGCCAAGATAGGCATTTGAACCCTCTTATCCCTCCTACCTAAAATAGTGGAGCAGCGAAAAGAAATTTTTCATTGTTTTTAAAATTTTATTGTATTTAAAATATTTTTGTCACTTATGTTATGTGGTGATAGCTCAGTTGCGTAGCGTACGGTTATACTGAGGTGTGTGTTCAGAATAAGTAATACATTCATTACAAATGTCTTCAAGAGGGTGTTTAAATAGTCCAGATATATTTTGTTATATCTGCTGTAATTTCACACTGCTGAAGCAACGACGGAAAATTACTATTTCTGTAAAAACAGCTTATCATGCTTACTTCGGTATAAAACTTGGGGATCATGAAACGTTCGTCTTTTTATCTCAATGGTTATCCATTCATTTTAACTCATTGGGATATGCGACGTTGTTTTTTTGCATTGTTTTAAAAATCATGGCCTACGTGAATTTCTATAATTGCTTCTAGGAAATTGGGTCCACGTGCGGCTGATTATTGTTTCTGCTAGCTCCGCACAAATCATTCCTGGTGGCATTCTTTCTAGTAAAATAGGAGACGCATTTTGGCAGTGAAAGCGTTCACACCAGTTAATTCCTGAGTGCAATTTTTTGTCTTCGAAAATTTTGAAATGCCTTTTTGAGCTACCTTATCTTGTGAGTGTTTAACTACAATGCCTGTGCCTTCGTTTATCTGTCGTATGTTACCGGCATCGATTTGATAGCTAAATAATTCAGAAACTGTGGATAAGAGTGGTGTATTGTTGAAATGATGCTGTTCTGATTGTTGCGCAATTCCTTGCAACTTCAAATTTCTTCGGCTGCATCTCTAATAATGCTAACCTGCAGTCCCATAAAGAAGGGACACCCTGTCGAAAAATCTGCAATCCAGTCTTCGTTCAATTTGAACAAACAACAAACCATTGCTGTCGTATTCGTCAACTAATAATTTACGTAGTCCTGTGACGTCATCCAATTATGACGTGTTTGCATTCCAAGAACAAAGGTATGTTCGAAACGCCCTAATTAATTAATTATGTAAACAGTGCTTAAATGAACCAACGTAAACTTTCAAAGTATTTCTTCGATGTTAGTGGACGTTTGTTTTTAAATATGTTTTCTACATTTCATTGTTTAAAATAAATAAACTTTTTGGAATTATCTTGTTTTTAAATATATTTTCTACATTTCATTGTTTAAAATAAATAAACTTTTTGGAATTATCACTTTAGCTTAAGGTGTGTTAAAAGAAATCTTTTATGAAATATGTAGTATTTTAAATGCACTGAGAGCTCTCAAGGAATATTTGAATTTTAATCTTTTGTATGCCTTTACTAAATGTCAAATTTTAATTTATCCTGTTTGTAACCTGTTATTATGAAATGTTTAAATGTGTTATTTTAATAAATTCATTCTTGTTCTAATCATCTATGGTAATTTTTGTTTTTTTGAGTTTCTCCTTTTGCTCAAATACTAAATTTAATTACTTAATCAACTTTAATCTTCCAAAAAGGAGTGGCGCCCTAATTAAGGGACTGATTTATAAATCATTTCGTCATGTTCAACAAAAGCCCACAACCCTAAAGTAAGTATGACTTAGCTAGCCGAGGCTTTCCTTGTTCTACTAAATTATTGTGACTTCGGCCTTATGGTAGGTACGTTACAATCAAGATAAGCCATGGGCTCCATACAGAGTCTGCACCATTTGTATTGAACAGCTGAGGCAATGGAGTAAAGGTGCAAGAAAGTCTTTGTCTTTTGGAATCCCTATGGTGTGGAGGGAGCCAAGAAACCACGGTGACGACTGTTACTTTTGTTCATGCAACTTAAAGGGCTTCAATTCAAGAAGAATTCAATAAGAAAGGTATTTCTTATCCTGACGTCCCATCTGCGATACGGCCAGTTCCTCATGGACCCGATGTCGCTATTCCACCTACATTTTGCATGTTCCAGCGAAGAAATGTCTTCTGAAAATGATACTGACGAGAGTGATCAAATGGACGTTTTCGAATGTGAAACACAGGAACCACACGTTTTCACACAGACGAAACTGAATGACTTGATAAGAGACTTAGGTCTTCCGAAGGACGCTGCAGAAATTCTTGGATCCAGACTTCAGGATAAACATCTACTGGCCCCAGGAACTTCGGTTGCTCGGCACAGAATGCGTGAAAAGGATTTCGTACCCTACTTTTCCCAAGAAGGATCGTTGGTGTACTGCATTAACATTCCTGATTTAATATTGACGTTGGGAGCTGCAAAATGTGACTCTGAATCTTGGAGGCTATTCATTGATTCATCGAAACGAAGTTTGAAAGCAGTTGTTTACATAATAGTAATAAATATGCCTCGGTACGCGTTGCTCACCCTGTTCACTTGAAATAAACTTATGAGAATCTGCAATTGTTGTTAAATAAAATAAAATATCACAAATATGGTTGACAATTTTGTGGTGATCTTAAAATCATTTGTATGCTATTGGACCAGCAGTCTGGATTCACAAAGTACCCTTGTTTTATGTGTGAGTGGGACAGCAGAGCGCGTGATCAACATTACACGCAGAAGAAATTGACCACCCGAGAAAGACTTTTCCCTGGAACTAAGAATGTACTGCGTGAAAGCTTGGTTGATCCACAGAAGGTATTGCTACCTCCTCTCCATATCAAGTTAGGGATGATGAAGCAGTTTGTAAAGGCTTTAAACAAGGAAGGAGTATGTTTCAAATACCTTTGCTCCAAATTTCCTTCACTCTCCGAAGCGAAGTTGAAAGAAGGTATTTTCATTGGATCCCAAATTAGGGCTTTTAAAATCTGATAAATGGTATGAACCAACGGTGACACATGTTGAATGTCAAGCCTGGTGCGCATTCAAAGATGTTGTAGAACATTTTCTTGGAAACAACAAGCACCCAGACTATATAAACATTGTCCAAATATGCTGAATAAGTTCCATAAATTGGGTTGCAATATGAGCATTAAACTCCATTTTGTTCATTCTCACCTAGACTACTTCCCTGAAAATCTCAGAGATGTTAGTGAAGAACAAGGAGAACGATTTCACCAGGATATAAAAGAAATGGGAAGGCGATACCAAGGGAGATGGAATGTTAATATGGTGGCTGGTCATTGAAGCGAGATAACCCAGATGTGAAATACAAGAAAAAAACCTCGAGACGGAGTTTTCAAAATAAACGAGAGAGATTACATTCCAGAAAAACTTAATCTAATTAATTTGGTAAATTTTCATTTAAAAAATCAAAAATATTATGTTTTATTTTATTTTACCAAAAAAAGGTGTTATATTTTCATGAACGAGCACATTTTTCTATTTTGCGAAAAAACCTTACGCGATAGCCAAAAACTAAGCGCACCGTTGAATTCAGAATGGTCTATTTATATACGATCAGGTATCAGTAACAAAACAACATTCCTAAATTTGAAATTTGTAGACCTAGGTCTACACAGCTGTGTTATCATAATTTTCAGGAATGGGCTGCAGAAAACCCTCATTTAAGAAGACGCTCGCATTGTGAACATAGATTTAGTGTTAATATGATAGCTGGTATTGTTAATGATCATCTGGTTGGACTATTTGAACTGCCCCACCGTTTGAATATTAGACGTGCAATGTGGTATCAACATGATGGGGCACCAGCACATCAATATCCTCGTGTTAGAGCTTGGGTTAGCGCACATTTTCCGGGAAGATGGATAGGAGTAGGAGGACCCGTAGTAGGGCCACCGCGTTCGCCGGACCTCACTCTATTAGATTTTTATCTTTGGAGTCACATGAAACTGATTGTTCGTGCAACTGAAGTGTACACGGTAGAAGAATTACACCAAATAATACAGCAGACTGCCGATATTATTAGGAATAACCTAGGAACCATATTAAGAACGCAGCGATCTCTTCTGCGACGTGCGGCTTTGTGTATCGAACACAATGGAGATAATTTTGAACATTTCTTGTAAATAAAATAATAAAATTATATTAAAAAAGATTTATTTCAAAAAATTCGTTGAACTAAAGTTTTAGCCACATAAATTATGAAATAAACAATAACTCGTCAACGGTTACGTTTAAGACATATGTTTATATGGACTTTTTAAAGTAAATAAGTTCTGGAATTCATCTTTGAAATATTGCCGGCACGTTTTGGGATACCCTGTATACGTATCTCTGGAAGTAGAAAAGGTATTGAAAATTTCTAGGAACCGTTTCTACAACACAGAGGAGACATCATCATGACTCATAAGGTAACCTTCCCCATTCAACCCCTTACGTTCTAGCTATCCCAACAAAAATATTTCAAATGGAACAT
Source organism: Limonius californicus (assembly GCA_014611495.1). Classification (NCBI taxonomy): domain Eukaryota; kingdom Metazoa; phylum Arthropoda; class Insecta; order Coleoptera; family Elateridae; genus Limonius; species Limonius californicus. The sequence continues at coordinate 2,993 of JABXWE010024567.1, read as the reverse complement.
CCACCTTGTGATACCTCATTGAATAGCTCTTACAAAATGCTTTTCAACAGTAGCAATCATTTTTATTGCCCAAGATTCATTTCGGAAAAATTAAAAAATAAAACTCAAAAGGTTTAGAGCCAATTATTTTAATTTAAATTTAATAATGTTTGAGTAAATGTTCAAAATGTTTTCATTATTCTTCAGGCAATAGTAAAATCTACTCTCAAATTCGCTATAAACATTTGGAAAGGTTTGTCGCGGAATAGCTCGACACTGCTGAACTATTTCCTGTCGCAGTTGTACAATGAACCGAGTTTTCTAGACAACAAATTGTAAGTGATGCCGTAAATGATGGGGGTCAAATGTGGAGATCTTGCGGGCGTTTTAATTTTTCTCAAACGAATTGGGTAAAACAAATGTGTACTATTAGTGAACAACCTTAAATGAGACCTTTTCAATGAGGTATCACGAGGTGGGTGTTAACATTTGAAATTTTTTGTTAGGGTAGCTAGAGCGTAAGGGGTTGAATAAAGAACGTTATCTTATAAATTATAATGACCCCAGATCCGTGTTGTAGAAACGGTTTCTAAAAATTTTCAACTCTTCTTTTACTTCCAGAAATATAACAACACATTGTATGTTTTCACGTTGACGTCCTGTATATATTAAAAATATCTAAATTTAGTTATAGAAATGAAGGACATGTATTATACAATAGCATAGTCCTTTTAAAGTTTTCAGGTACTTCCTTTAATATTTGAAAATACGGCGGAGTTGCGTATTTTGTTCCATTCCACTGGTTTTGTGATTATATACGGTGCAGAACCCGGCCTAAATGTAAAAGTTTGCTTTCTCAGCCTCGAGCTAAACTGGGTTAAATCTGTTCAGCGGTATGATTAGACCTTAACGGGTCAACATAAACTTTAGTTACAATTCGTTATAACCTGAAAACCCCCTAAACTACGCGTTTGTGTCCTCAGTCGCGTTACTTCGGTAGTAATGCGAATGTTCAGCCTGCGTTGAAATCCCATGTGAACCAGAAAACTGTTTCATGTAAGTTTAACTTTTAAAATCAGAGGGAGTTTGACGCGAAGAGGCAGTTCAGGAGTAATCCTTACGTATGTAGTGAACCTGAACATTACTAACCTGGTTGGCAGAAGCATTTATAGCTATCCTCTTGGTCAACGCAGATACCATGAACGCAGGGGGAAGACTCGCACTCGTTCTCGTTGTGCTGACACAGTGGCCCCAAAAATCCTCTGGGGCATTGGCAAAAGAAGTGAGTTACATTCCCAAAGCACGTCGCCCCGTTTTGACAGGGCATCGACGTACATGGATCCGTGGTTTCCTCACAAGTTTTTCCGGTGTATCCTGCATGAAGGACATAAAGAATTTAATACATATATTTACTTAGTTAGAATGATTAAGGTATTGCCGCTTTGAAAAACAATTTGTGAAAATATTCATTACTTCTATAACTTCCGTATGTTTTCTGAAAATATAAGCAAATCACTAAACTTAAAATTTTTGAAAATTCATGGAAGGGCTAAGAAATAAGTTAAGCAACAAACAAAAAGCAGTTATATATTTTCGTCAGACTTCAACACATCACAAATTTCTAACAAAATCCTTACAGTCGTTTTGAATAATATTTTGCTAAATTTTTGGAATATTTGAAAGCATGTCTTCTTTGCAGTTGTTTTAATCTCAAAACTATTTGTTCACAATATGGTTCTAATACAGAAGTCTATTAAAGATATTAAGTTTTATGTTAATCGTACTAATTATCTTTGAATTATAGGGTATTAAACACGAAATTTTCCAAAATTCTTAGAAACCTCTTAAATGAGCTTGTTTATGAAGTACCAAACAGTTTTATAAGCCTTACATGCCTCTAGTAATCCACAACATATATGCTCTATCTCAGAGGTTTACCTAGCTACCGGATTAGCTCATATAAATTTCTTCAATATTCAGTTTCTGGTTCTATTTCACTCAGACCTATTACTTGTAGCTCATCCCAACACAGAACATTAACTATTAAGAGTGTTCATATTTTGTAAATTCTAACGGTGCGCGTTTTATTTGGAAGCACATTTAAAACTCAGTTTTAGAAAAAATGTGAATAGGATACTAATTTAAAATATAGATTTTCATTATCTGTTTATAATACTAATAATATACTGGTAAGATATTAATTTGATTAAATAGGCATTACGGTATATGCCAAAAGCTAAAAGTGGCAGCATTATAAAAAATTGAAATAAAATCCATAAAGAAAGATACCATTTAAAACGTGGCAAAGGTGGAAGGGATATCGAATTAAAATATAGATTCTAATTATCTGTTTATAATACTGGTAAGACATAAATTATATTAAATAGATTACGGGAATTCAGACAAGCTGAAAGTAGAAGCATTTTAAAAGATTGAAATAAAGTTCATAAAGAAAGGTACCATTTCAAACGTGGACAAAGGTGGAAGGGATATCGAATTAAAATATAGATTCTAATTATCTGTTTATAATACTGGTAAGACATAAATTATATTAAATAGATTACGGGAATTCAGACAAGCTGAAAGTAGAAGCATTTTAAAAGATTGAAATAAAGTTCATAAAGAAAGGTACCATTTAAAACGTGGACAAAGGTGGAAGGGATATCGAATTAATATATAGATTCTAATTATCTGTTTATAATACTGGTAAGACATAAATTATATTAAATAGATTATGGGAATTCAGACAAGCTGAAAGTAGAAGCATTTTAAAAGATTGAAATAAAGTTCATAAAGAAAGATGCCATTTAAAACGTGGCAAAGGTGGAAGGGATATCGAATTAAAATATAGATTCTAATTATCTGTTTATAATACTGGTAAGACATAAATTATATTAAATAGATTACGGGAATTCAGACAAGCTGAAAGTAGAAGCATTTTAAAAGATTGAAATAAAGTTCATAAAGAAAGATACCATTTAAAACGTGGACAAAGGTGGAAGGGATATCGAATT
>JABXWE010024566.1:0-19689 GCA_014611495.1 Limonius californicus | reverse complement strand
GTCGTTCTAAGGCTTGGGAAGTTTCGTAAGTTACTTTTTAAGACCGCAATTATGGAATTTTAGATATCGATAGTAGTGCTACGAATTCCAGAGAGTTATCCCAATTCTTGTGTTAATCTCTTTAAGAAAGTTCTTTTCGCCAGTTTTACATCTTTTGGTAAACATGGAAACATTAAGATCCTATTGCTTTATTTCTCAGTCATTTGAATTTATTTAGACGAATACGATACGGTCGAAGTTATCTATCATCAATTAAAATAAAGGTTACCCTGGAGATATTCCGACGTGATTAGAGTTTATCTTCCGCATGCAGAATACGGATGATGCAGCGCCGTTCGAACTATCAGCTGCATTGATAAGCATTACAGGTGTGTCCGTTCCGATTATATTTAATTCTTAAATAAATTTTGATTGTACGAGGGAGATTTGGAAATTTGAAGCAGAAGGGGCGTCGTCAACATTATTCTTTATTTATAAATTGATGGTTGGATAATTAATTAGTTTTATAATTACTATGATTTTAGTTTCAATCACGAATAAATTTTGTTCTTGGTTTATAAATAATATAACGAAATTTTATTTGTTTGTCAAATAATGGACAGATACACAAATCTTTTTTATTTAGAACTCAACAATTAGGGGGAATATTACGAAAACTTTTGATTTTGATTAACGAGTGCGTCGGTACCTAATACCATAGTTTAGGTGTTTTTAATCTGGGTATTTGTTTACGAGGAGTCGACAAACTTTGAATACTTGGCGGGTTTGGTCGCGATTTGTATTTGCGCGTTGAAATCTGAAGTAATGCTGTAGTATTCTTAAGTAATTTCGCATTATTGCGTTCCCTACTTTTGCTTTTATCTACATTTGGAGTAAATTATTCTTCGTATTGTGTACTGTTACCCATAAACTTAATTTATTTATTTGTATGCCATGATATTTATATTAAATTAATGTAATTATTATTAACTATTTGTTGTATGTCTTTATCATGCTGTAAACTACGCTTAAATACCTTCGGAAGAACTGTTTTGTATTAAAAAGGATATTTATTGGAATTAAAATCCATATTTTGACCTGAAATGTGGTCTGGATAGATTAATAATGTCATAATTTGTAACAATTGGTGTAGGATGGTAGTTGAAGCTGTATTTGTAAACCTGTTATATGTGAGGGCTGTTATCGATACTTCGTACGTTGCTTCGTAGTGTGGAGTGTGAACTCGGGGTGAGGTTTTGCAGTGTATGGCCTTTTGAAATCCTGTTGTGTGACTTAATACTCGTTGTAGACGATGATGTGGGTCTTTTTGGACAGTACCAGAGCCCTAAAACTCAAAAGTTACTATTATTTTAAGTTTTTCAATAATTAGTGCATAATTTTGATTTAGAAGTTTTATATTAGCCTATTTAATTAATATTATATCTAGCAAAGGTATTTAATAGGTTTGTTTAATGAATTATGTTGTTTATTTTATGATATTTGTGTTTGTAATTAAATTTTAAAAAAAGTTAGATTAGATCTAGAATTTTGTTATTTATGTTGAGTATAATTCCTTTATAGGTTGTTAATGTGTTACAAAACTTATGTTATAATCTGAGGACTGTGTTAATTGTGTTTTTGTAAGGTTTTTGAGTTAATTTTGCAAATGTAACCATATTTTAAAATGTTAAATTTTTTGTCAGGAATTTGTTAATTTTGGGTACCAAAATGTAGATAAAAATTCATAGAAAACGATTATGAATTTCTAGAATATTCCTTAGATTTTGTTTCAAATTCTGTATTTTCATTGGTTGATGTCAGCCATTATCTTGCAATTTTGTTGAAAAATTTGAAAGTAGTTCCTATTTGGTCATCGAACAAAGCGCACGCATTTTCAATTAGCGCTCATTTTAATTTTATTGTAAAAATAAGGCGTGAACTCGCAGAAGTTAAGTTGAGGTTATGTAACTTTGTTTACAAAAATTTAAACAGTTAGTAAATGTAAAGTGTAACCAGAATTTGTGTTTTAATTCAACTATAGTGCTTAATAATAAAAGAATTTACCAATCTAATTTTAATCGAAGTGTGTTTCTTTTGTGGAATTTTTCTAAAAAGAAAAGGGAATAAAATTAAAAATTTTTTTTATTCACTTATTAAAAATAATAATCCTGTGGTATTAATAAAAATTAAAGAACTTACCTTATCAAATTGGAACATTTAACTGAACAATTATAGTAATTCAGTGGTTTTTGTTTCGCAAACTGTCGAATTTGCGATCTTGATGCTGTCATATTTAAATTCAAATGGATCGAGACCTTCAAATTACATAAACGCAGATGTTGCAGTATTCGCAAGAATGGTGTCTACGTTATAGTCAAAGGGACTGGACATACAAGATAAGTCATAGTTTATTTCTATGTTTATAAGATTATGTATTTTATTTGTTTTGTAATTATCTATCTAATTGGTGAAGCCACGAATCGGTACCTTGAGATTACAGGAGTCTATATAGATGCTAGCGTATTTATCTCATGTTTATTTAATTTGAGTAAAAACTCAAATTTGGCGCCCAACTAAAAGTTATATTTTAAATAATCATTCGATAATTGATAATTAAATATTTATAATTAAAATACATAGCATTTATTTTGACGCAAGCCAACGTGGGGCTTTTGTATTTTATTATGTACGAAAGTTGGAATTCAATAATTATTATAATTTTTTATTAATCAACTTTCATAGCAATATATATATATATATATATATATATATATATATAAATATATTATATAATATGACGCTCGAAGTTTCACAATTCTACTAGAGGGCGTATATATACTATTTTTAGTCCTATACGCAAATGAGGTTCTTTAGTAATTTTGATGCTCTTCTGTATTTCCTCCAAACAAAAAAGACGGGAAGTTTTTTTACCGCAAGTATTTACCTTGCTAGATTTTTTAGAAAGAGTTTATATTAGAGTGTCAGTTGTCTAACGTGATTGAAATTTATTATTTCTGCTTGAGTTATGCCGGTTATCGTGAGCAATTCGCGAAATAATCTCATCTGTCAGTTTTTGACAGCAATAACAAATATATTTTGTCGAAAGCAACTTGTATATATTGGAAACTCGAAAATCCCGAAAACGCAAGAAGGTTTTGCAAATTCGCGAATATTAGGTGAGAAAATCATACACGTGGAGCTAGTTAAAGCCTTGTCTAAATTCACGTGTTGTGTCACTTACACCCTATCATCCCTTTTATCATTTCCCGATTTACCCTCGATACCGAGGAGTGAAGCAAAAGCACGAGACTGGAATTAATGCATTAGATGTATCACCCCCGTCACAAAAAAGCTCCCGCTTCCTGTGAAGATTCCATATAGTACACTCTCCTTTCTCAACAATCTCAACCATTTGAAACAATATTCTCTTGTCGATTTATTGTCTACAAATGTATCCCGTTTCTTTCCGATGTTGACAAAGTTGGCTCCATTTTTGCTTTTAGCCCGTATTTATTTTTGCCGGAAAGAAGATGCATTTTAAATATTACATCGCGCGTAAATTTTTTATGTGCAACGAATGCGGGTTCCGCGCGGCGTACATTTTACGCTTTTTATAGATATTTCGGAATGCTTAATAAAGATCTAGAAGTTTAAAACTCAACTCGAAATGATTAATTAATGCAACCCTTCCGTCATATTTTTTTCCGTAAATTATCTTTGCTTTTCATTCTACACAAGCAAAGCACGTCCGCGTCAACTTGTCATTCCTTTCAGATGGTGATTGCATCTTCTAATCTTCGTTTCCTTGTCATCCGCTGAAGCTTCTAAAGAGAATTATTTAGGGGAATATTGCCTCAGTGTATGCATGCTGTCTTTTCTTAAACCTGAAGCTTTCTCAAATAATGAAATCTCTCTTAACATAATGTTAATAAGCGTCAAAAAAGTAGATACAGTTTGCCTCCAATGGCTTTCTTATGTTCCGGCAACGATAAAATGGCTAGCAGTAAATTTCAAACTGATTTTCGCGTAATACCAATAATGAAATAGGCTCTTAAATTCCCTATTGCGTCTTGGTTGGGTAATTTTGTTTGTAAGGAAATTAGAGTTCTTTATATCCGGCTCCTTTGCCTTACCCGTTATCGCAAGAAGCTTCATCATTTATTAATTTATAGCGACGTAACGCTCCTACCGCCCAGAGAACTTTGAATATTACATAGTACGCTATAAGTTCTCAAATGTATTATTCAGAACATTGTGATGTGTACCAATGGAGGGGGGCTTATGTATGTATGTATGTGTTTATGAATATCTTTGTTTGGATATGACTTGGAATTGGCTCAGGCGCGACTGTGGTGTAAAACGATTGGCACAAGGGGCGACGTTGACAGCTTGAAGATGATCTCAAAAGACCCGCGGGAAACTAAGAGGCCGTACATTGCGTCACTCACAGTACCGCCAAATTATGAAATTTTAAGTAATTTTATACATCCGACATAACGGAAATTCAAAACGTTTACGGTGTTCGTGCGTCAAATAATTAGTCTTAGGTACATACTCAAAAGAGTCAAATATAAACATTATCCAATATATTACTAATTAATTAACGCTTGCTTTGATAAATCCAATAATTCAACGAACTCATAACTGTAAATCAATAAGCGATGGATACTTATTAGATTACTTTTCTTTTTTTAAAGAGCGTATAACTGAAAGTTATTATAACATAAACTATAAAATACATAGCTACGCGATATCTATGAAAAAGTATTAATATAATATAAGTAGAGCGCGCAAAAGTACGTATTTGGATACTCGTATAATGTAATTCTTATGCCAACCTATGATTTTTGGCATACTTTGGGCATAAAATATAAAAAATTGTATGACTCAGATATTTGCGTATCTAATTAAATTGGAGCATATACAGGGTGACATAATAGTGCGATTTTGTTACCTTATGTCTTTATTATAGCAACTTGGGGAAAACTTTAAATACAAAAGCTGTTTGTTTGATTATTATGCATAACTTAAAATTATTGTTCACTGTACTGGGTGTTTTATTTTAATGCGACAACGCACAACTTTTTTATTTTAAATAGAACATCCTATATATTATTACATTTTTTGATTTAAAATTTCTTTCTATTTGCAATGATATAGGATTTTAGAGATCTATCGCTAATGGATTTGAAAATAATTAACATTCTCTTAAATTTTGAAAACATGACGGTCTGTCTTTAACAGTTAGTATCTAAAGAACGGCATATAAATTTTCAAAATTATTTAGCAGTTCTCAATTTTGCAGTTCACGCCAACGCATTTTCAAATAGCTGTATTAACATTAAAATATTTTTTTATTGAACAGTTACAATACCAATAATAATAATAATAAACAGTAGCGTTTCTAAACACTGCTGACAACCTTTTGAAATAAACAGTGAGGTAAGACAGAGTATATTTTCTGAGCACTATTGATTGATTGAATATATATATATATATATATATATATATATATATATATATATTGCTGAAATATTATAATGGGGGGCTTGAATGCTAATTGAGCATAAGTGCCATATGAAAGTTTCATTGTGATTTGTTGTGTAAATTAATAATGTTTTTAAAAATGGGATTTGACAGCTTGACAGTTTTCCCATCTGTCGTAATTTTTGTAATTTCATTGGTTGTCAAGTTAAAGTAACCTTTTAAATTCGATTAAATAATTGAATTAGTCATTCACTTTTGAATCGTCGTCGGGGCAAGATGTGTTTTCCGTCTCAAAATAACCTCTTCCGTCAACGATTACTAAATTATGAATTGGGGATTACTTTTGTTTTTTTTTTGTTTGGAATGTCATAAAAATGTAATATTTAAAAAGAGAATACAGCATCATCAAACGAAGTGTGGTTTTAATCGTCGCAAATAAAAAATGGTAAAGTACGATGGGTGGGGTAGAGCCGGCAGTTTACGGAGAACTGTACCAACCAGGTGGAGGTGAATGCAGTTTTTTTACCAGATGGGTAGCTGTCTAGGGGCATTTTAGCGTGCCTAACTACAGTGCAAAGGTTGGTGCTGATAAAAGATAAACTAGTTACGGTGACATTAAAGCAAAGTGAGGGTTGAAAGAATTTGCACGAGTTTTTTTTAACGTTTTCACTTTTTGAACGAGATGAAGCCACGAGTAGAAACTCGAGACACTTTTTTAATTCCCTGAGATAACAGTTTTATGTTTGAGCTAGTTGGCCCAAGTTGTTTGTTTTATACCATGACTTTCATTACAGTACAGTAGCAACTTTTTGTCGCTACCAACGTGGGGCGATAATTATAATTATTTAAGGGATAACCACAGCAATATATATACGAGGAGGATTTTTTAAATAAGGTCCGTTTTTTAATAAGAAGAAAAATACTGTAAATATCATTAAAATATATTTCTTCCATATTCTACATACTTTTATCTACTTGTCTACATAATTTCCATTTTTGTTCAAACATTTGTCATACCGCTCAACAAGTTTTTGAATTCCGACGTCAAAGAAATCTGCCGCCTGTGAAGAAGCCCAATCCATAACTGCAGTTTCACTTCTTCGTCGTCGTTGAACCGTTGACCATCAAGGAACACCTTTTTAAGTACCGAAACAAGTGAAAATCACTGAGTGCAAGGTCTGGACTGTAAGGTGGATGATCTAGTTGTTCCCATCCAACAGACCTGATTAGACCTTGTGTTTGTGCAGACATATGTGGCCTTGCATTATCATGGAGCAACATCACACCGGCAGACAGTAGCCACGTCGCATGTTTTGTTTTCTCAAGGTCACACAATACGCATCAGGATTGATTGTTGTGCTTCTCGGCATAAAATCCACTAACAAAATCCCTTTCCTGTCCCAAAAGACAGTTGCCATGATATTTCGTGATAAAATTGTCTGTTTGGCTCTCACACTGGTTGGCGACGATGTGTGTCGCTTGGATTCATGAGTCATGTGAGACACCCAAGTCTCATCTCCTGTAAAGATGTGGTCAAACAATTCATCTCTTCCTGATTGTATCGAGTCAAAAATGATGAAGCACAGCCCAATGTTTTTGTTTTGCGATCGTTAGAAAGCAGTCTTGCAACCCACCGAGAACACAATTTTCAATAATTATGTTTCTCCGAAGCAATCATGTACAAGACTGACCTAAAACCTGTGGAAATTCAATTGGTAACTTTGAAATCGTGAATCGTCGGTCCTCTCGAATTTTGTTGTCCACATCACGAACCGAATCTTCAGAAATCAGAGAAGGTCGGCCAGGGTTTGGCTCATCATGTACATTAACCCGCCCGTCCTTGAACATTCTCACCCACTTTCGAACTTTACTGTCACTCATAGCATTGTCACCGTAAATTTCACAAATCTGGAGGTGAATTTCCGCTGCTGCCAAGTATCTTGCACTGAAGAATCGAATTACAGATCGTATCTCACAGTCGGCGGGCGATTCAATTTTCTTAAACATTATAAACTTCTACAGCTCAGCACACAGACAGACGATACGGCCACAAATGGCGTCTAAACGCGCGCAAAGCATGCTGGGAGTAGATGCGCAAGCGCACTGCGGCGATGGCGCGTCATTCTCGCTCTCATTCACAAACAGACCTTATTTAAAAAATACCCCTTGTATATACTTAGTATTACGCGCAAAGATTCATTATGAACCACATTTAAATTTATAGTGAGTGCTCTATATGTCGGTAATTTTCTCGAACACACAAATGCAATCGATGCATAAAAGAATTGTCCCCACTTCTCAACATTGCAAGTGTTATGTCTCTAAAAGCATGTTGAATTCGCATTCCCATATCTTCTCTCGTTTTAGGAGGAATTATGTAAACCTTATCTTTTACAAACCCCCACAGAAATAAATCTCATTTGGTCAGGTTGGGGGACCTTGGCGGCCAAGCCACTGGACCTCCCTCTCTCAATCCATTTCTTGGGCCATTAAGCGTTTAAAACGTTTCTAACTTCCAACTACAGCGTGAAGGGACCCCGTCATGTTGCAGCCATAAATTCTGTATAATGTTTAATGCAATATTTTCTAGTAAATCCCAAAAATTGTGTTCTAAAAGTTGTAAATACATATGATCATTCAGTTGTCCTTCAAAAAAGTATGGACCAACGACATGTTCGTTTACAATTCCTTCCCAAACGTTTAAGGACCATGGACGATGATTATACACTTCTCTCACAAATGACTGATTTTCCGTTGAATAATAGTGGAAGCTGTGACGTTTCACATTCTCAGGTATATGAAAAGTAGCTTCGTTGGAGAAAAGGACATAATTAAGGAAATTAGCTTGAGCATGTATTTATTGATGAACCCATTCGCAAAATATTAGCCGACGTTGAAAGTCATGATCAAGCATTTATTGATGAAGTTGAATGTGGTAGAGATGGTATCTTTACTTTTTCAATATTTTCCACATAGAATACTGGCTTATGTTTGTTCGCTGGCTTATATCTCTGGTACTACACTTCGGATCTTCTACTACAGAAGCTATTATAAGGCTGTTCCAACACCTCGAGAAACCGTTCATCGCATGGTCACGCGCATACGCTATATCGTATAAAACGGACCGCGTTTTATCTATTACGCATGCGCGTGACCGCGCGATGAACGGTTTCTCGAGATGTTGGAACAAACCTATAGCAGATTCGTTGGGTTGATTATACGCTTCCTTCGTGGAGTACTATCGCATTTAATACTGTCTTTATTTAGCAATCTCTGTCGTAATCGTTTGAAAGGCAACACATTGGGGATGTCTTCGGTCTGGGAAACGCTCACCGTAAACTTTGGAAGCTAATAAACAATTTCTTTGGTACTCCCCCAATATAAATACAATATCAACCATTTCATCTCTTGAAAAATTGATATTACACGAACTTAAATAACTGAATTTTCAACCAAACAGCCAATAACACAACTAAAATGCTAGTTTGTTGACAGCAGTTGTTTTAACGAAAGCCTGACGGTTTGTTGCTTTTTTGTTTAATTTCGTTTTTGTTTTAAAAAGCGCGCTAAAACATATAAATATTTGTAGTTTAAAATGTCAGTAGATAACGCGACTTATTTAAAATCCGATATTCATTAACATATTTTTAAAACATAATAAAATTACATCTTATTACTAACTTTCCTGTTTTTTTAACTGTTTAAGAATTTCTGAATATATTCCAAACGATAAGCGCCAGTCATATAAAACTGCTCATACGTTTAAAAGTTATTGAACGACAGGCTGGAAAATGTAAAAATATACAGGTTGTTCCGTTAAAAAAATTAAATATTAGGAGTAAAATTTTATTGAATGTGGTTATAAATTAGAAACATCATGTATAAGATATTTAAATTCTAAACAATACGACACTTATCTGAAAATGTGTTCGTGTAAACTGCAAAATAATTTTAAAGAATTGTATGCCGTTATTTAAATTTTTCATTAACAGCCTTTTTATCCCACTGCTGGTCATAGGCCTCTTCTCTGTTACGTATTTCTCCTCAGCGCTATGGTAGAAAAAGGTAAGAAAAAAGAAAGGTACTTTAGATACTAACTGTGTCAAAAATGCCTTAGTGGTTAATGAGCTAGCCACACATCACTTTTCCGCTTCTGTCATTGTATTAAGTTGAACAATAAAGCGGTAAAATGAATACTACGACTAAAAATCTTGCTAAGTACGAAGTGCACACTGTGATTCGTTTTGGGCATACAGAAAACGAAAACGCTGCCGAAATTTACCGTAAAATATAAATATGGGAGGTTCATGGTCCAGGCATCATGGGTGAAGAAAAGGTCAGACACTGGTGCAGGAATGTCAAAGATAGCTGAACAAACATTCACGATGAAGAACGAAGTGGAAGACCTTTTGTAGTCAACGACAATCTTGTGAAAAATGTTAACAAGAAAATTCGTGAAGATCGGCGTTTTACGATTTCGGAAACTTTTCCCATACTTCACTTTCGGTACTGTATAAAATTGTCGCGAACAGGTTACAGTACGCTAGACTTCACGCAAGGTGAGTGCCAGAGGTGTTCACAAAAATCAGCGGATGGCCTCTGCACTGATGGCAATGAGTACTTGAATCACATTGTGACTGGCGACGAGACTTGCATTTCTTGCACAAATATTGAAACTAAGCAACAATCAATACAGTGGACGCATGCTAGTTCCCCCAAAACCGAAAAGTTCAAGCAAACATTTCAGCATCGAAAGCTTATGGCTACTATTTTTTGGGACAGATAAGACGTATTGTTGGCTGGAACATGGTACAACTATTAATGATATCGCTTGATAACACGCGACGGTTCGCACTGTGTAACTCACTGAAAAATTTTTAACCATCGTCCTTCCTAAGAATATTTTATGAACCCGTGACCGTTTTCTTGAACACGTCGAGCTAAAAATGACGGTCCAAAATTAGTTTTTGTCACAAAGGTATACAAACACTTGTACCACGATATAATAAGTGTGGAAATTATAACGCATAATCATTCTTTTTTCAACTTTATATTTTTGTTTTAAGGCTGATTGACCTTTAATTTCTGAATACGTCTCGTATAAATCAAATCAAATATTATTTTTTCTCAACTAAAATATAGTCAAAATATACATTTTCCTTAATTAATTTTTTTTCTGCAAAATCTGTAAAGAATCTGTTATATATTTTATGGTGGTATCATTTATACCAGGGCTTCGCAAACTAGGAGTCGCGTAAATATTATACAGGGTCGTAGAAACATTTGAATATATGTTGAAAATGAAATAACTGTGTTGGAGTATGTACTGACAGCATCGGTAATGACAGAAAAAAGTTGGTTTTCAAACTAATGCCAAATCTGCAAACAACAGGCCTATCATCATGATTAATAGAGAGGAATTAGTGACTAAGAAAATATCTGCAGATTTGGATGCGGTACTACAAGACGCGGTTAAAGTTATCAATACTTTACGTATAGCATACATACAGCAAGTATGACTGCTGTCAAAGAGGAAGGTTTTAACCTAGCTATTAGCATATTTCTGTCCGGAATTAAATCATATCTAGTGAATTTTTTCAGAATAAAAATTGGCTGTGCATATTATGCTATTTGCTAGATTTGTTTGAAAAAGTCAACGAACATGATATGTTTGTCCAATGAGAGCACATGAATATTTTTACATTGAAATCTAAAATTCACTCATTGACTCATTTGAAATGTTTTCATACACAGATGATTGTATTGCTGACCATTTGATATGGTTGGAAAATGATTTCCAGACATATTTCCTACTGGAAGTAGATAATGGTGAATTAGTTTGGACCAAAAACCATTTATCGCGGGAATAGAAATGTCAAAAATTACGCAGAACTTGCATGTGATTCAAATCTAAAATTTGAATTTTTATTGAAAAACATGAAGACTTTTCGGTCTGGTGTTAAAGTAGAATTTCCAATACTGTCAAAATTAGCTCTTCTACCATCTATTACCATTTTGTGCGGTTCGGCATTTTCAACATTAAGGGCAATTTCCACGAAATATGACTCAAGCCTTAACATGTTTAAATTGCTGTGAGACCAGCAGTTACGAATATTAAGCGACAGTTTGAGTGTATAAATAGGCGATCACATCGATCTCATTAATGGGCTACAACTAAAGTGAGTTAAAAATAAGCTAAAATTAACGTTTTCTATTGCCACCGTAGCTATGTTAACAAATGGCCTTTCAACGTGTGGTTGCATTTAGCTAGTAGACAACATATCCAAGATTGGAAGCTAAAAAATATCGTAAAAATCATAAAAACTGTCTATAAAAAATTTCCCAAAGTGGTACAAAAATACAGAAAAATCAACATAAATTTATGCTATATGTTGACTTAATTTAGTAAAATTTGTTCACCATATTACAAACTACCATTATTTAAGAACATGATGCATACAACATTGCTGTCAAGATTTATAATTTATCAAAACAATGTAACTGTGTCATTAATTTATTTTTTCGTATATTATAAGTATTGTCATTTACATAGACTGCAGTTCGTTTTCCAAGATTCAGGTAAGTGGCTCTAAGTTCAGGGGCGGACAGGGAAACGAATGTAATGGTTTGTTAATGGAAAAAGTTACATTTACTTTTTGATTGCCAGATTGTTTAGGATCCCTGAAAATTAATCTTATTCTTTTCTTGGGTTCGTTTTTTGTATTTACTAGTTTCTAAGTATTTCTATAGTGTTCATACCTATAGCTTTTATGACATAAGTGAAGCTTCGCGAAAACGTTTATATGGTCCAAAGTGATGACAAGGGAAAAAGATTGAGTAGCCCTGATTTATACTTTACTTTATTGTCACTTTTCGTGGTTTATTCAATTCGAAACCTTTGATTTCTTTCGTAGCAGGATTACAAAAAATATTAAGTAGTTACTCTAATATTGAAAAATACTATACATGCGGCTTGTTCAACTGGAACACATTTTTGATCAACTTAGCCTTGAAAACAAATGCAATAATTGAAATTACGTTAAATTAATAAATTTCTGGCGTTAGAATTTGATTCTGACTTTTAAAAAACTTCGATTTTGAAATGGCGTTTGTTGTTGAAAATCCGTCCAAGTTTGATCAGCGTGCGGTCTTACAATTTTTATGCGCTGAGGGTGTACAGCCATCGCAGATTCATACGCGAATACAAGCAGTATATGGAAATGCATGTATTACGTACCCAACTGTAAAGGAATGGTGCCGAAAATTTAAGAATGGAAAAGAGGGGACTATGGATGAGCCACGACCAGGTGCGCGGTGTACTGCATTAACAAAAAACCATATGGCATATGTGGAAGGCCTTATTAGAGAAAATCGTCGAATTTCAATTAGAGAAATTTCAGAAATTGTTGGTCGGAGTGTAGGATCTGTCCATAGTATTGTTCATAATCTGGGTTGCAAAGTTTGTTCGCAATGGATTTCTCGTCTCTTGTCTAATGAACGAAAATGCTTGCGAATGGGGTTATCTCTGCAACACCTAACAGACTATAGGAAAAATTGTGGTGACTGTCTTGTGTCAATAGTTGCTGGTGACGAAACTTGGTGCCATGCAGTGGAAACATTCAAGTTCACCAACACCAAAGAAATTTAAAGCACATCCTTCTGCAGGAAAGGTTTTTCGGTCATGAAGGACCCTTGTTGATAGAGCTTAAAAAACCTGGAGTAAATGTAAATGCAAATCTGTACAATTAAACTTTGAACAAACTTCTTCACGCAATAAGACGAAAACATCCAGGAAAACTTACGCGTGGGGTCATTTTGCTGCACGACAATGCTAGGCCTCATATTGCTAATATGGTAAAAGAAAATCTTCAACGAAAGAAATGGAGGGTTTTAGAGCATCCACGTCATAGCCGGATCTATCGCCTTGCGATTTCCATATTTTTGGACTACTGAAAAAGGCGTAAGAGGTCGGCATTCTGCGTCTGACGCAGAAGTACAGATAGATGTGGAAAACTTCTTCAGAAGCCAGAAGAATTCTATGAGCAGGGTATACGTCGGCTAGTAAAACAATGGGATAGGTGCCTTAACTGTGACAGTAATTATTTGTAATTAAATTGTTGAATAAATTTTTATAAAGCAAAGATGGGTTTCAATTGGACACACCTCGTATTAATTAAGTGCAAGACCAGGGAAGAAGTTGAAACAGTAAAGGAAGAAAGCGAAAGGGAAAAGGAAAAGGAAAGCTCCACTCCAACCTAAAAGCCTGTGCTTCAAAATCTATGACATTGAAAACAATTTTAGTGGAGATGAGCTGAATAATGTTATTAAAATCAAAATCTTTTTTGTCTCATGATAATGGCAATATTAGAATACGACTCAAAAGCTTTCAATAAAGTGGTGGAAGAAGGAAGTCTACATATGTATCGGCTGCGCAGTCTGTCGTAGAATTTCACCAAAATGTACAATGTTTGTTAATGAGATCGAAGTACTCCAGGCATTTTTGCCTCATTGTGAGTTCGATGTCATATACATGTCATAAAACTGATTAAAGAGCGACCAATTTGATTTTGTAAATATTGCTGGATGTACTGCGGGTACTAAATTTTGCTGTCGGTATTGCAATATTTTTCAGAAATAATTTCATTGAATCCATAACAAATATTTGTTTAGTTAATTGCAATGTTAACGAAAAATATTTGCAATATATTGTATGTGAGTCAATCGGCAGAATAGTGCAAATACTACCATATATATAAATCGCTTTCAAAAAATGTAAATTTATTTTTGATTAAGTTAGCAAACTGCGTAGATTAAAATTCATCTAGCAATAAAACTGGACACGTAACTGTTCGTATAATATGAACATAGATTTCTTATCTATTGCCCCGGAGAAACTCGAATTTATTGAGTTACTGAGGGCCGGTCTTTCAATGTTCCGATAGAAGTCTCCGATGGTTGGCAGGCGGTATAAACAACCCCTAGGATAAACCTACCCGACAACGTGGTTGCGTCTTTCAATACAACTTATCCTATTGGTTAGGTATCGGCCAAATTCTTACTGGTTAACTACCACTGGGTCTAAAGAATGTGTGGCAAGTTCCGTACAATGGTGTGCAGAAAAAAAGCATTATCTTAAAAGGAGTGAGTTAAACACAGATACCAATATTTTGTTTACTAAACGACGGGGAGGCTGTGAAGGACGTCACTCAATGTCACTTGCCGTAATTGGTAGTCCATTATGGGATTTAAATTTGCAACTATATATGTAACCCTTACAATCATTTCTTCTGCGGTATCTTTATTAATGCCACGAATACCATCTGAAATGAACCGCTTGCATAAAATCGTAAAGTTACATAAAAACAACTGCTCCATGAGCGTTACACAATGGTTTACGAAATATAAGCAATTTCGTCCACATAACTATATAGTACTTTATTATTTGGTGTAACTTATTTGAATTTCTTCCACCATGTTTAAACAATGGCTTTCTTTAATTTAAATCTTCGCGGAAATTGGAAAGAAAACAAAGCAGCAGGGGCGGATGACATTCAAGTAGAATTTCTCGAGTTATATGATGAACAAAGAATACACCGGTTAACCTCGTTATTTAATGAAGTCTACAACGCTGGGAATATCCCCGAAGATTGGCTTATATCAGAATTTATAACTCTGCCCAAGAAACCCGCGGCCAAAACTTGTAGTGACTGTCGCACAATAAGTTATCTCATGAAGGTATTTTTTTAAATTCTACATAAAATAATCTACAAACTCTGTGAAGATCAAATGTCGCATACACAATTTGGATTTAGAAATGCTATTGGTACACGGGAAGCCTTGTTTAGCCTTCAAGCACTCTTCCAAAGATACAGGGACATGAATTGTGATGTTTACGCTTGCTTTATTGACTACAATAAGGCTTTAGATAGAGTACAGCACCAGAAAATTATAGAAATCCTGAAAAGTATCGGACTGGATGAAGAAGATCTTAGAATATGCGTAAACTTATATTGGAACCAATGGGCATTTGTAAGACTGGATGGAGGAAGCTCAGATGATATTGAGATTATGAGAGGGGTAAGACAGGATTGTGTTATGTCACCACTGGTTTTTAACATATACTCGGAATATATATCTTTAGAGAGGCACTGTACGAAATGGATGAGGGGATTCTATTGAATGGTGAAAGGCTGACCAATATTTGATAGGCCGACGATATAGTCGTTTTCTCGGACAGCATAGAAGGACTACAGAATCATATGGACAGAGTAACGGAGAGCAGCCAGCGGTACGGCCTGGACATCAATATCAATAAAATAAAATTGATGTATATTAGTAACAGCAACAACCAAATCCAAAAACTACTATTAATTAATCAAAAACGTGTTGAGATGGTCAATAAATATTGCTATCTTGGTACGACTCTTAATGATCAATGGGGCAACTCCCAAGAAATAAGGATTCGTATTGAGAAAGCCAGAGCAACATTTAATAGTATGCACTCAATATTCAACATCATTCATTCATCATTTGACCATGGCCACAAAGATGCGATTATTATGTTGTTATGTGTTATATGAAGTAGAAGTATGGCAGAGGCCATAAGTGAAAAATTAGAAGCCTTCGAGATGTGGCTGTATTGTAGGATCTCGGGAGTTTCCTGGACAGAACATATTACAAACGTTGAATAGATACCAGGTTGTATAGAATATACTGCAGGGAAAGATATGTGGAAAAAGAAACCCGGGTAGAAGGCGGCTATCATGGCTAAAAAAATTGAGAACGTGGTTTGGTAATACCACAACCGAATTATTTAGAGCCGTAGTCAACAAAGTATTAGTAACCAGAATGGTTGCCAATATCCGGATGGGATAGGAACCTTAAGAAGAAGATTCTATATGGTGTGTTATGATCTGAATTTCTTTGATGTACTCATTTGTTGAATGAATGTTTTGTAGGCCTTGAAGGTTGCGGAAATTATCTGTAATTATGGGGAATTTATTCTCCTTCCATCTTAGGATGTATATCAGGGCTTCGTTTATTGCGTACAGTTCTGCACTGTAGACAGTTGTTATGTGGTGAAATCTGAATTTCTTGTTCACTTGATTGGATTAGAATGCGCATCCGACAGAATTGTTGAATTTCAAGGCATCAGTGAAGATTTCTTTGATTTTAGTGCAAGAAAGTATTTCCAGGAAGTGGGTTTTGTATATGCTTGGGATGACAGTAGACTTGCAGAATCTTGTTCGAGGTTGATGGCCCAGAGAGCCTTTTGGAATTCATGTAACTGGTTGGGTCAAATGGTACTCGGAGGGGAGCTGTTGGGCTTAAATGCTGAAAAGAATTTAATTGTTTGTTTTGTTTTTACGTGTTACTAGGTAATAAAACAAATTACGAAGCATTATTGTTAAATGTTTTTCTGAATATCTCTAGAATTATTAAAAATAAAGGCATGAAACCTTATAACACTGAACTAGCAAAAAAAGAATTCTATGGTATATCAAAAAATATCATTTTCGGGTAAACCGGCAAACCGTTTAAACTTCCAATACCTTCATTGTGTCCGCTATATATCGAAACCTTCATGTAGAAAATTTTGATGAACAGCCGAGGTATTTACAATGTTCAGTACTTTTTCTCGACCCTGTATATAGCTAAGGCTACCAAAATTCGGATATACTAAACAATAATACAGAAAATAGCCTTTTATGGAGCTAAACTGTGAACAACCACTTACAGCCAAGAAATTAAAATATATTCGTTAGAAATGAAATTCTTATCACAGGGAATAGAAACGGCCGAACCAAATGATGAAAATGATGATGATGAAAAGATGGCAGATAATCCCGTACGACAGCAAGCATAGGATTAGTATTTACACATAAGGCTAAGGCGGAGCTACGTAAAAAACTAGAAGGCAGGAAGCCTAGACTCCACGGAAGCCAGAGAGTTTCAAGAACACAACTGTCTTAAGAATAATAGATGGCAACTATTATACGAGAAGCGGTTATAACTTCATCAAACTCACAAAATCATAGCAAGCTTATTGGATTTTTGTATTATTTAAAGGTTTTCTAATTTGTCTTATCCTTATAATATATGTTCTAAAAACACCCTGTATATATCAAATTGCCACGGAAAACCTACCAAACAGAAATAGTGTAAATCTGCTTTACGTATAAATAAATACCTTCTTAACGATATGTAAAGCCGCCTTTGGCATGAAATGACAGTAGTAGGCTTTCGTGTTTCCTCACCGTACGTCGCCTACATCCCTAGACCGTATTATAAGTGATTTTTATTTTTCTTAACAATTCTGGGATTATTTCCAGAGTTCACCTTTGGATTTACTTTTAATTAGCTTCAACATAATAGGTTTGCCGTTTTCTTAAGACAGATTAAATATCAATAAACGGCGGTAATGGAAAGATGGAAGCCTTGAAAATTTCCTTAACTCAAAAAAGACACAGTCAGTGAATAATTTTGGAGTGAATCGTTACCCGACGCAGTTCTTATAAATGTTTAAAGTTGCAAGTCGTTTTTATTGGACCTAAGAATATTTGAATTTCAATTGGAACAAATAGTTTCTAAATTAAACTCGATTTCACTAACGTTTAACTAATATTTGCATTAATAAACAGCCTTTCGCGCCAACTCTTCCATTGATTTTTAAACACAGCCTATAAGACAACAATATATCAAATTCTTTTCGCATCAATCATGATAATCAACTTGAATTCCTATTGGAGTTCAGCTTATTAGTAAAGTAATTTATAAAAAAATAACGCAGAAACTTGGAGCCTACGAACAATGACTCTAAGAGACATCATCAACTAAAAGGGAACTAATGTTAACTATTTTTTACTGCTTTCATAACAGAAACTAATTACACCTACCTGAGGTCTCGATGATTAATAAGTTTTTTAAAGTCACATCAATTATGTTACTTGTTCCGTCAAGTAATGAATCGAAGCACAAGGAAGACAACCGATAAATATTTCTTTCCTTTTTTCCTTTATCATATCGTTTGATATAGAATAGCGAAAGTTAAACAAAAATAAGGCGTATTGTTTTCAGTTCTATACAATAGGTATATTTATATCCGTACCAATACGTGTTAGAAGCCGAGAAAATATCAAAATAAAATCAAACAAGAAGTTACATCCAATACTGAAAATAACATTACGCAAAATTTATTTTATAGGAATACAACGTGCATACTGACAGCAATTACTGGTATCTGTATGAGGCACGCCTACATACTGGCCAGGTGATCCAGACAAAATTCCCAGATTTACTGGATTTCTTTGTTACGAATGGTATTTCCCAGTGGCGGCTTGTACTAAAGGGCACAAGAGCACGTGCCCACCCAACCACCAAGATAAACACAGAAAGAAATTCGCATGTAATTCAGTGCATTAACGATGGTATCAAATTTTCCTTCCGCATCACAAACGCGGCTAACAGCCTCAAAACTATTTTCCGGAGAACGCTCTGATTTGTACCTATGTAGAGGTGATTCGGTTGTCTATCGGTTATCTTCGCTATACGTGATATACCAGGCGAAGAGGGCACCGAGCGTTTTGTTCCCCATTTAAAGTCAACGTTTGAATTTGGACTTTGGAGCGCTGTTTTCGCCCAATCGCGCGTTTGAATTCAAAGACGAAAGTGACGTTTTTTCAATGATGGAAGTTAATTGTGTGCAAAATCTTTTTAAAAACCCGCTATCATTTGAGGAAAAACTTTTAATTAAGAAGAAAGGAAGGCCTATTCCTGATCTTCAGATAAACTACAGTTCGACAAGTAAAACCCGAACGTACAATAGAATATTCAAGAAGAATATCTATGAAAAATACGATTGGATGTGCGGATGTTCAGTAACAAATAAACTGTTTTGTTTTATGTGCTTAATTTTTAAGAAGGAGGTTAGTGCGTGGAATAAACAAGGGGTGAATGATTTAGAACACATTGCAGAGAGGGCAAAGAAACACAAATCTTCCGTTTCTCACATGAATGCGCGCATGGATTTTAGTGTTTTAGGCAAAGTGGACATCCGTGAACAATTAGAGGGTGCTTATTTGCGACATAAAATTAAGTACAACGAAGACGTGGAAAAAAATCGTCATATTTTTCGCCGGTTAATTATGTGTATTAAATTTTGCGGCGCCTTTGAACTGGCGTTGCGAGGTCACGATGAGACATTAACGTCAGAAAATCCAGGAA
>JABXWE010024565.1:0-40257 GCA_014611495.1 Limonius californicus | reverse complement strand
CAAAATAAAAAATGCAAATGTGTTTTGAGTAAAATAAAATGTAACAGCAAATGTCATAATAGTTCTTCTTGTTGTAATAAATAATAGTGAATATTAAAAATTTCATTTAAGTTATAAGCTGTATCTGATGAGAAATAAATGTTCTTTTAATTGAAAAGTACCTTTTTTGTAATTGCAATCGGGAACTGGTCATTTCTAAATTGTACAATCGCCAAATATAAATCTAAAAATAATCATCTGCCAAAATAAATTCATAATCGGCATTTGAGCAAGTCTGAATTGCTCAGTTCGCGAAATGTATAAATTAGAGTAAACAAATTCCGAAATAGAATCTGTTGTCGGCATCTGATCATTTCACTTTGATCATATCGCGGACTGAGTATTAATTTCGGCAAATGGGCGAGTTCGGCATCTGAGTCTAACATATATAATACAAATATAATGCAATGGTCGATACGGTTACAGATCAAAATTTAATAACACAATAAATACAATCACTTAACCTAAACTTATTACAAAAAAATACGTCAAGTCTTTACGCTTGTGAAAGTGGAAAGATATATATCCCAAAAATTACAAATCTCATAGTAACCAATACTATCTTCGTATTAGTTCTAAGAGTGATTTTCGAGATTATCAAACATTTTTCATGTCGGTAGTAGATTTCTACGAACGAAACCCCGCTTGAAAAGTTTAGTGCAAAATTTCCTAAATTAAAAATAAATTTGTAGGAAGTACTTAATCTATAAAGGCTTTTGGGAATGAACACAAAGGCTTCAGTCGATACTTGCTCTTTGCGGAGTGCCTTGTTTTCTATTCAGCAATACTTACAAATTTTATTGCTTTTTTTGTACAGGCGTGTGCATAGAGTTCAGAGAATAAAGACAAGTGTGCATAAAGAAGACTATAATAATTTCTGTGTCACTGCAAGACGAGAAAAAAATGGTGGCTGCTGCTATTGCAATTATTTTCTTAACTTAATTCATATCACTGGTATTAATTTATTTTAATTCACAACTTGCCTTCGTTGTTCGTGTAATCGTAGATTAAACTAGTATTCTGTAATGTAAATCTTTTGTTTGTGTGAAAAACAATCAATGCAATACATAATAAGAAATAGCGCAATCAACAAACACATCAGGAAACTGATTTTTATTTTGAGAAAATGAATAGTACTCCTTGAAATTGCTAGAAACCTCATTCGTTTTTGAGGTTACCTTCTTTGTTTATGGAGAACGGGCAACACATGGCAACTTAAAGAGTAAGCGAAAGTATAAAATCATTGTACCGTTTAGGCTTTCAGAGTAAATAGAAACATATCCTCTTTGTTAAACAGGTTCAATATGTAAACATGGTCCACCATCATCAACGGTCGTGTTCAAACTTTTTATTAATATAATCCAATGATGAGGTAATGTTTACCTTTACAATTCAATATACACGTGCTTGTACTCTATTCTTATTTTAAGACTTTCAATAAACGATCTCAAACTGATCAGAGATAAGGATTAAGTTGTTTCGCATTAATATAAACTTCCTGCACACGCCAGTTTGCTATCAACGTCCTTATTCTAATTACAACGAAGACAATCTATTAATATTTTGATTGGTCGCAGGAAGTATATAATATGGAGTACGTTCAGTCGATAAGTTCTCGTTAAAACGTCGTAACTTTACCTAACTTAAGACCTAATAGCTTCCGTTGTTTGCGGGCGCTTAGCTTCGATAAAAGCGAACGTGTGCCTTCCAGGATGGCTCGTTCCTCATCCTCGTCGTTGTCTGGATCTTGGTAGGAGACAAATCCACTCTCTGGTCGGGATATCGGGAGGGGCTCTATGAGTTCGAACCACCGCTCCACCTTTGCCGTCGCACTGAGCTGTTTTTGGAATGAAAAGTGCATTAGTAGGTTACATACATGTTGCATATGGCTTGTTGCTTGTAAGAAATATATATTTGGTTTATTTCGATTTCAAATTCAGCATCCGTTTGAATTTAATGCTGAATCTAAGTACACAAACACTTAATTTCCGATATTTGAACTGATTTTTAAAACGGCAGTAGCTCTAAAACATAGGTCGCCACTTCTTAGTTACAGAAAATGGGAGATGTAATACAGGGAGCAGCGGCGTCTGGTGGGCAGAGTTCTTAGATAATCTACTGATGTTTGTGATTATTTATTGTACTATTGTTAAGGTTCCCCGAATTAAATTAAATTATTCTATGGCTCCAAATACAGTAATCCTTGGCTAATCCGCAGTTAATAAGGTTCGGGTTTAATATAGTGATGTGAAATGCAGTTCCACAATTGAAATCATTATTACTAATTGTTTCAGTGAAATAAATAAGTTGTAAGTTAAGACCTTTTTTTGATATATGTGGCGACGAGCTAATTATATAAATATTATTTATTTTCGAGTAAGATCCTGATTTGTTGATGTTATTGCCGCAAAAGATGGGGTTTGGGATACAAGTAATACAACTGTAGAGTTTATAACGTAACTACCTTTCTGGAATAATTTATACTAGTCGGATACTTTTTTGGTGAACGCGTTCGGATCTGACGGCTATTGACGTCGGGGTTGTGGAATCAAAAAGCTGATACTGCTAGAAAGGATACATAATTATAATATAGATTATTATTAATATGGAATTTTGAAAAGACTAACGAGAGTTTATATTGTGCATACTGCTAGGCAATTCAATACTTACACACATGAAAGCATACAGAGAACACGTGGTTAAATAATGGCTAAACATTATTTTCTTAACAAACCTTTTTTAAATAGTATTTTACATGCATAGTTAAATAATAAACACTGCCTTTTCAATTTTTATACTTTAAGGGACTACTAAAGCCCTTTAAAATTAACTAAAATAAGCGATTGTTATTGTCATTGTAACGTCATTGTTACAATATGCGGCCTTTCTACATGCTATTATTTTAGATAGTCAAGAGCTTATTCAACATAGAAGTAAAGTGCAAAAATGATAGGAAAATTGAAAAAAAATTGGCAGTGAACGTTTGATACATTTAGGCTACATTTAATGAATTAATTAGTGAGCGTAAGGAACGACCAAATCGTGTTACAAAGCTAGTGTTCATTATTTCTTGGTATACATTAGCTTTTTGACATTGTTTATACAGGGTATTCAAATATGTAATACAGCTTAAACTCGTCGGCTCGTTGTTGGAAACAGGCCTTTTTACCCCAATACTATGAGAACCTCCAAGAACAACAACGTGCTGTTTAGTTTACTCCCGACACTTCATTGCTATTTAACCTAGAACTGAATATTTTCCCGGAATACAAATACATAAACCAAAAAAATTGTATTTACTACCTCTGGGTTATCAAATAATCGTCATACTCAAGCCAAGTACTATTTTTAAAATTTGCCTCAGCAATCACCATTTCAAACAAACTAGTTTCCATATTTTATTCGTATTTTTCATTCTACTATCATTAAATTCGGGCAAAATTTTGGGTTTTTGTTTCACAGTTGATAAATTCAAATAATACCATGCAAGCTAAAAAATACGTAAACCATAATTATACTTCTAATAAAGTCATGTGGTAAAACTAAAATCATGGGGAATCAAACATTTCCTAATTGATCATTTATAAGTACAGAAAAATGAAGTATTTGTGTTTTCAGCCTTGTTAGATTTCGAAGAATATATAGAAAATTTGGAAAAATATGCAAGGTATATTAAGGTCCACTCTAAAGTTCTGGAAGTGGTGAACAAATAAATCAATAAAAATTATTATTATACAGTCTAATTTATCTAAGACGAGGTCGGATTCAACGAGATCGCGGATATAAGAAGTATTTATGAAGCAAACTGCGTGGTTTACTGAATTGAATTTACCGCTCACAGCTTGTGTGATTCATACAATATTTATCTTCAAACAAACTTCACCTAAAAACATCCACTAAGGTTATTATTACAATAAGACACAAGTGTTTGGCATTTTTCTGGTTGTCGCAATTTGCGACAGTATTTATGTGCTTGCTACCAACTTATGAAAGGATTTTTCAGGAATTGAAACTATTGGTGCGGGCTTTGGCGTTAAAATATTGTAATGACGAGATAGTTACTTCTAGGATGTGTTTTTATACGCAACCACGGGGAATTAAAATTTAAAGGGCAAAACGAACTAAAAATCAACGACTTATGAAAGAAGTGCTGAAATCTCAAAATGTTGAACGTAAAAATGTATTAGCTAAGCCTATTTAACTCCTAAATTGCCGAGTAAACTTTTTTTATTTCGGCATGGAGCTTCAAACTTCACTAAAATATAAATAACTTATGTTTCCTCTCCGATTTTGATAAACTCCGTTGTTTTGGAAAGTTAACAGTCCACACTTAACTTCCAGTCTGCAAAAAAAAGATTACGAAATATATCATAATTGACTCAATTGTACATTTTTGTTTAACTGGAAATTTAGGTTGGACTCTTCGCTTTCCAAAACAACGGAATTTATTACAATGAATGGGACAAGAAACAAAAAGGTTATTCACATTTTAGTAAATTAACGTAAAAAAACTTTGAAGCGTCGTATCTCTATAACGGCACTTAATTTAAAAAAAATACTAGATGATTTAAGGGTTAAATATCCTCAGCTATTCGTGGTTGAAGTCTTTCACCCTGTAGAGTAACTTTCCATACGGCCAAAGTGCCCACCTTGTTCAGGTCTAATAAAAATCACTTGTATGAATTTGAAAATCTTAGTAGTATTCTGATACATTATTTAAATGAAAATACCTGCAACTTTTTTTTTTATTTCATAGTTGATAAAATATACATAAATTTCGTTTAAACTGACCCACCTACTTAAACTGGTCATTTCTTACTGGTGCTATGGTTGTTCTTTGTATACAGGTTCTACTAGGGTTTAAACTAAATGTTCGCTGTTGAGATTTGTACTTTACCTTTGCTGAGCATAGGAATAAATTTTAATACTCTTTGAGGTTAGGATTTTTCAACTATAATATTTAAAGAAAAGTAGAATTTATGTTGCTAAAATGATACACACTGTCCATTTAGACACAGTGATTTGACAGTTGTTACATGGAGGTTAAGTTATTATATACATCAAGTTATAGGCAGAGGCATTCTTTTTCTATAGCCTACACCCTATTACTTAATTTCTAACATTACTGTGAGTTTTTTGAAATTATTGACTTAAGATATTGATTTAATAATCTGTAAATAATTATTTAGGTATCAAATTCTATTACTACTGTATAAATGTAAGCAATACGATAAGGTAATAAACGTTTTGATATGCCACAACTTTCAAAAGTTTACAATACACATCCCCTCTAATAGCTTTTCCTATCCAGAAGTAAATAATATATAAGAAAAAGATCTCGACGACAAAATGAACAGTCATACATAAATTTTTATTGACTTTTACATTTTTTAAATAATAGAATATCAGTTCGAATGTACAAACTATTAATACTTTTATACGTATATTTCTTATTTATACAAACTTAATATACAGCATCTTATAAATAGTAGTCTTAATAAGTTAAATACTGGAGGAAGTTTTCTCTTTTTGGAAAAATAGAGTTAAATACTTGGCAACTTTAAACAGACATCCACTAAAATATTCTTAGCCAAATTTTACTTACAGAAAATTTCAAACCATAGAAAGGACTACTTCTGTCTACATTTCTGATCTTCTTCGAGCTTAAAAGAACAATCAGTCTAAGATTCGATATAAAAGAGAATCTGGATATTAAAGCCAGTACCAGTAGCGGTAGCGGAAACAGTGTTTCAAAAAATCGGGTACATTTAGCTTTAACACGATAGGATATGCCTTGATATATCCTCCTCAAACTTGTGGAGGTTCCCGATTCTTAATCACCTCGGTATCAAATTGAAATACCTTCATCTTAATAATTTATCATAGTAAAGCTGGGAAGATACGTATACATCACTCGTTGCAATAAAAACTGTATATAATTGACTAGATTATGCTGTAATTCACTAACATATGTCCTAGAGGGTCATTCTTAAACTCTCACACTTCAGAATCTTGCACTTTGACGAAAACGAAAGACACCTAAAAAGCTACAGAGTAAAATTACTGTATATCTAAAGGTAGCGCTTATTTCGTGGTATGCCGCGCCCAAGCAGTCCGTTGTACCTGGGACATCAGCTCGCTTCTGTTGGGTACTTTCTCGCTCGTCGACCTGGTGATCGCCGGCCTCAGGTCGTCTCCTAACCTCAACGACGCCAACAAATTCCCTGCGTCGTCGTCTGGCGAACGCGAAGGTACCGGAACAATTACCCGAACTCGTCCCTGAACGTCTGTGGTGGTGAGAGTCCCCAATTGGGAGAGAGGTTTGATAAACTGGGGGTCCCTCCTTTGCGTTTTGGGCGACGATGTCGCTTGTGAGGATACTTGAGGCTGGGGAACCGCCTGACAGTTCTGTTGGGGAGATAAAAGCTGCACGTTTTGGTTCACATGCAGCTGGTTCTGGTTGATTTGGTCCTGTTGTAGTTGATACTCGGTGTTATGTCCAGGACTCACCCGTCTTTCCAGAACCGGGCTTCCCGTGTAGGACTGCATTACCGCCAAGGTTGAAGGGAATTTCTTCTGCGGCGGTGGTTGCAACGTATAGTTGCTGTTGATCAACGGCTGGGTGTACAAACTTGGTTGCATGAGTTGCTGATAATTGTAGGAATATTGCGGGGGTGTGTACCCACTAAGAGTCTGCAACCTTTGGAGAAGCTGCCCATCGAATGCAGGGTCCTGCGGCGGGGAGTAGGGAAAATTAAAGACAGATCCTGAGGGGTTGAAGTTTGTTCGAAGAGGTGAAGACGGAAGGCATGAAGTCACCATTCGGTTTTCTATCAGGCCTTGGGGTTGGAGCCCCATAGCCTGGAGAACAGGGCTTTGGTCCAAGGATGTGCTCTCGGACCGGTCCCCCATGTAACCATCTCCAGCCACTTGAGTCTGTTGTTGCTGCACACAGTAAGATAGTAAGACAGGCAGAAACAAGGCGTTTGTCACCCTCAGTTGACGAAAGTTTGCAAAGTTCGAGACGAATAATTCATTTCCAACGCCCGTGTTCAGAAGGAAAGTTTTTTCTTACGTGCTCCGAGGGAGCACGCCAAAGTTTCAAACTTTCGTTCATTGAAAACGAATGAAACTTTCAAAGTGGGTAATGTGACATTTACATAACAAAAGAGGGCGACAAAACTGGAGTTTGGCTGTTTTCCAAATACGTTTCTCGTTGTAAGGGGCAGTTTATACCAGCACTTTAACAAAACATCAAAGAAATTGATCCTTTTTACACATGCAACAACTGTTTGGGATTCAATTAAAATAATGTTTCTCTCTAGCAAAAAAAATAATTTTATGTATGTCACTTTCAGGTGATTTTGTCTGTAAAAAATCGTTGTCATCACTTATATTAATTTTTTTCCTCATCAGACTGGCTTAACTTAGTTATTTCTTTTGCTTTCTCTAAATAATATCATGTGTAGAAGGCGTATTTAAAAGACACGCCAGTGTTGGGTTTTATCTTGATTCGTTGGCTCTAGATTTCTTTACGCAAGTCTTATTTATCAATTTTTGTGTAATTTAGATATTCATTATTTCTATTTATGGAGCAACATCACATATTTATTAGTTTTTTAGCTTTTACCAATTTTGAATGCAGATCATAATAATATTAAGTAGTCCTTACGACATTGCTCCCATTTTAAATGTTCTATATAGCGAGATAGGTTGACAGATTATAATCCCTTATAGTTGCAATTTAAATAACTTACAGAAAACAACTATTTTCAAATAGAATCAAATATAGAATTCAAACTTGCTACTTCAAATAACTCTTGGAAAAATAATACTTCCGTAACAGTATAAAATATGGGATTCGAAGTTACAATTTACGTTTCTGATTAATTGTTTTGAGAAAATGCAATATATATTTGTTGTGGTTGCGCTAAACCCATTTAAAAAACGAAATTATTATGTTTTACTTTGTTTCCTTTTACCCGACCTTAAATGGCAGATAGAGGTGGCATGACATCTGTTTCTACAAGATACCATTAATTAATCTGTTTCTTTCATAGGGGTTTCTTTGTCAACAAATTGTAAATCGATTTGTGGATTATTTTCTATTCGTTTCAATATATGATCATTACTCTATCGCAAACCACCCTGTAAACAAAATAATTGTTGCAAAACTGTAAATAAATGAGATGTAATGGTCGGTGCTAGACTATTACCAAAATATAAACAAACTTCAAGTTTGCTTACAATTTCTTTTGGAAAATATAATTTATAGCTACAGCGTAAGTGGGCATAGAGTTAAGATATAACAATAGAATATACTTTACGGCATCATAACTGGTGATATATGCACGCAATCCACTATTTCTAGTATTTCTAATCAAAAAATACCAGAAGTTCAAAAAGTTCAAAATTCCCTCAAGTCTGTCGTCGTTGAACATACTAATTTTTCGTTTCGACTGATGAAGTCATAAAAACTAATATATAAGTGATGAGAGCTGGTTTTTATTTTATATCGAGAGTGGGCAGAAACTGCAGATTTGTTGCGGTCAATGTTGGCTACAGTCCAGTGTTGGACGAATTGACTAGTCAGTGTTCAAAATACCCACAATAACTTCCTATACTTGAAAGCATTATAATCTTTCAATTTAAATTTAGGTTTGTTTTTTTTTATTATCAATTTCTTTAAGAATTTGAAATAACGCCCAATTTAGACAATAATTCGTTGCTTGTCCACCCTTTTGACAATTACAACATTTTCTGATTGTTGACATAGGGCAGGGTTACTGAACCAATACATCTTTCCAGAGGTAAAGTATTTGGAAAATAGCCTCGTTTCAAACTTAATCGTCAACTATTAATACAAACAAGTAAGTTATTAATTACCTAACACTTAGTTCTGGCAAATACTTCCAGAAGCATATGGTTATTGTTATCCGGTGTATTGGAAAAGACCTGCACAAATGCAAAACAACACTCACTGTAATTAGATATAGCTGCGGAATGGCGTCAAACGACAGCAAAAGCGCTCATACCAAATAAAAAGTTGCGGGGAAATCAAAACTATTTATTGGATCGCATGCACGTCATCAAAATAAAATAAAAAGGAAGCGCATAAGTATTAGCGAGCGATATACCCACGTGTATTTTTTTTGGGCACACTTATAAAAATCGCCACGGAACGTGACCCCGCCGACCTATTGTTTTATGTTACGTTCATCTCTTTATTAGTAGCAGGTGGGCTTTAAGTGTTGATCCAAAAAATATATTCCTGGCCAGGAACCGAAGTCGAATACAAAATATTTTTTAAAGCAGTTGCAGCAGAAATAGTAACGTAAATGTGAATTTTGAAAATTGTATTTTGGAGATTGAGATACCGATTGAGTTTTTAAACAGTGTACTCTTACAAAAAGGAAAGCTAACATTTTATTCAAATTTTGGTAAAGTTAAAAAACAAATTATCAACGTATAGTAACGGGTGTTCGATAATTCAATCGATTGGAGTGGACTATCATTTCATCTATAAATGTTCTCTTTTAATTGTTACAGTGTAAGTTAGGCAACCTCTTTAACAAAAGCCCATAACATTTCTGCTAAACTGGTTGCCGAATTTGAGCTTTTAATTTACATTATACCAATTAGACACGTTTATTGAGTCATTGCTAACCTGAAACAGTTGATCACTGCTTGTTTTCATGTTTAAAATGTATAATTTGATTGAGTTCAATCACATTTTGGCTTCAAACTATATCAGATAGATTTTTCGTTTCATATTTTAAATATCCTTACATTTGGATAATTTAAAATTTCCGTTAAATTTTAATACAAAACTAGTTTAATTATCAATCCAGCTACAAGAGCAGATTAAATGAAAAAATTTAATTAACATATCTAATAGTAAGATTTGATATCCGATTCAGTTTCTTATGAGATTTCATTTAAGTTACATCATTCAATTCACTTTAATACATTGGATTTTGGTTCAAACAACAAGAGGTTCATTTTGAGTTTCGATGTTATTGGATAATGTTAAATAAATCTGAGTTAAACAGGGATAAAAATAAATATAATTACCAATCGAAAATTTGAATTGATAGCGGGTTTAAGAGAAATGTACATGCGAATTTTGGATCGTTTTTATTACACGGTAGTAATAACTAAATCACACTACAGGAGTTCGCTTTAATTAGATTCGATTACGCATCAGATTTGTTTTAAATCGTTTTAAGTTTTACTTGAAGAGATACTAGATTTCTTTTGTATTTCGGCTTTGAAAAAGGTTACGTTCGAGGTATTTTTAAATCGTAATTAAATTGTGATACGCAAATAATTTAACTAAATCCAACATTACAATAAAAGGTTTTCTAATCAATAATAATAATATTGGAATTTGGATCCAGTTCATCACATAATTGCCAGACTATTATTAAAAATAATCGAATAATTTTGAATTTTCATGTAAATGTAATGTATACGAAAAACAAAACCTAACAAAGATATCATCGATCATAATAACTAACCAATCTGTACATACAGTTCAATATTCAATCTTAATTCAGGCGATTTTATAGCAAATCGGATATTTCATGTATATTAAGTGTATAGTGTTTAAAATTCGATTAATAAAATTTGCAAATTTTGAATTTAGATTCTCGACTTATTATTTCACACAGCTTCTGTCGATTACGTTTAGATTACGAATCTACTTTCAGATCTTTCACTAATTTCGAAAAGTTATATATAATGTTGCTTTTTTTGCCAGAAAAAGCCTATTTTATTCGATCTGATCCTGAGTAGCATTAAATATCATATTTCGCATGTACGTCAATTTAATTTGTCAATAAATAACTAAAGTCGCAAAAGATATAAATTAAAAAAAAAACAATAACATAACCATATTGGTAAAAATTATTTCCGTTTTGTTTCAGGTAAGCCTCGACAAAGTATTTGCAGTCCATCACATTTGTTAGAGAATGTAAGTGAAAAAATTATATAGTACTGTTGCTAATATGGCAATAGAGTTCTGTGGACGAAGAATCATTAAATTGTGGTATCGGAAGATTAAAGATGTTACGACAATATTCAGATTGAGAGGGGGGGCAGTGTGTGTGCATGAGAGAGAATTAGAGAGAGAATGAGAGAGAGAGAGAAAGAGAGAGTTAGAGGGAGAGGGGGAACTAGAGGGAGAGGGAGAGCTAGAGGAAGAGGGCGATGAAGGGAGAGGGCGATGTAGGGAGAGGGAGGTAGGGACAGATATCGAAGGAGAGATGGAGGAAGGAAGAGAGATGGAGGAAGGAAGAGAGAGGGAGGGGGTGAAAGAGAGAAAATAAGGGGTAGAGAGAGAAGAGGAAAGGAGGGAGAGAGAGAGAGAGAGAGAAGAGGGAGGGAGGGAGAGAGAGAAAGAAATTTGATTTTTAAAATGTTATCAGTTTCTTTAAATTAAAAATCATTTAATGTAAAAACGCCAAACGTCTTAGATTTCTATGGCCGCTAAAAATGTATAGCTAAATTTTCAAACAATTTAGAACTACTATCTAAATTACAAATTAAATTTTTTATACACGTTCATTAAGTATGTATTACTAAAATTGATTTGAAAAAATACGTCCAAAACATCGCAAAGACTTATTTTTTTAACAGCTTGCATTATTAAAAATGTTTCCACTTTATAAGTGCGCCAAAAAAATGTCAAGGAACACGTCAGGAGTGCCAATTGAAGAAAAATCATCTTAAACAACTGTTTGGCATCGGAAAATCCACCAATTCTGGGAAAATTAACCGAAAGTCAATTAATTACCGTCAACCGAATTTGTAATTTAAAAACGATAAAATAGTTATCTCTGTTTTGCTCCTATTTCGATTCCGCACGTTTTGCTAAATGCCAAAGATCCAAGAATGCGAGTGAAGCGCCACTAAATCGTAAACATCTAAACTAATTACCTAAACCTGCTACTAATCCTGGCAGCAAATTAACATATAGTTGTATGTATTATTAGCGATATTAAAATAGACACATCTGATTAAATTTTCAAAATTTGACGTCGCGTCGCTATTTCGAGAACTACGTGCGTCCCGTAATTTCAACCGCGCATTGTATCAAAAACGCTCTGCCAGCAAACCGTAAGTAAATAAATACTACCACAACTGTTAATAGCAATTAAACTCGGGTAGAAGGGTTGTGCATCGCCATTGGTTATTGAAGTATGCCTAGGAAATATACTAATACAAACGACACATTTAATATTTAATGGCGAACTAAGCAAGCAACAAGCCATACTCAATATTATTACTTAAATACAAATATAGCTAAAAAACAACATATTTAAGCAATAATGAAACATGCAATACAAACCTGGGGCATGGCCACATGTGGACCCGAATGCGATTGAGCGGAACCCTTTTCTCCCCCTTGCAAGTGGGACACCAAAGCTGCGATGTGGTCCAATAATTCCTTATTATGTACTAACAGTTGATGAGTTCTTGCTTGTGCTTCCATCCTTGCGCTCTATAATAAGACAAACGTGTTAACATTTATACATAAAACAGTTTGAATTAAGGTTTTTGCTGCTAAAAAATATTGAGGTTTAAGTCTGGTGATCGTCTAGGGTAGATGCTAGAAAAGCATCGACTGTAATATCTATTATCTAGATTCTAGTGATTGCCGTACCAAATGTTTTTGTTAAATAATTTACAGGGATTAAAAATTGCGATGTAGCGAGCCAGATGCTGGTGTAATTCTCTTCTTCTCTTTATCCTTTAACCATATCACACGTGTCAGTTTTCTTGTTAAACAATCTGTAGGTATTCAACGAAAATTTAGCACGTCAGATGATATTGCAGTTTTGTTTGTCCTCACAAATAATATTTTAAATAAAAAAAGCATATCAGAAGATATAACTACTTTCTGGTAACAAGAGGACGAGATTATTTCTAAGTTTAACATGAATTTCGTTTTAGATCTTACAGTATTTAAATGAAAATTCCCGCAAGTTAAAGTTTGTTGACTAAGAGGTTTAAGGCTGATAATTAAGTAGACCAGAGGCTAGAGTTTTCTAATATTTCAAACTTTAATTAG
This sequence comes from Limonius californicus, assembly GCA_014611495.1. NCBI lineage: Eukaryota > Metazoa > Arthropoda > Insecta > Coleoptera > Elateridae > Limonius > Limonius californicus. Next base: position 27,143 of record JABXWE010024565.1, on the reverse strand, counting down.
TTGCCTTCGCTCTGATCTTATTTATTAAATACGAGGTAGGGATTGTAAGAAGAGATAAGAGTGGCGATTTAGCAGGCCAGATACTGCTAGTTTTGCTTCTCTACATAATAATTAAAGTTTTTACAAAGTTAAAACCACCTGCTTACAAGAAAACGAAATAATTCCCTACAATAAGCATTATTGTAGGCTATTTAAAACAATAAATTAGTGAGGTATAAATCTGGCGATCGAGGAGGCCAAACATTAGAAACGTAGTTGCTGTTGATATTGCGCTATTTCGTTGTATTTTATTCGGGTTATTCAAAGATTATAATTGTAGTAACGAAAAATCAGGAGGATTAGACACTGCGGATGTTGCTTGCCAGGTGGCATACTTGTTCTTAAATTAAAAAAGCCAAAAGGTTCAAACTAATCTCTACGAATAAAACAATTAAAATAAATCTACCGCACTTTAATTTTAACGAACTTCTATAGTATAGCTAAAATTAAGCAAGGCTAGTGTTCTAGAGTGTTATGTTATGTATGGTTTGTCTGCTCGTGTTCCTTGCTTCCTTGGGCGTTAATCCCTTTTTTAATTACTTTTAAAATAATAGCGTTTAAGGCTGGAGATCTAGCAAGATTGGCATAATGTTCTTCCTTCTTCCTTATTTGAGTTTTGGTTTGCTTACCAACTACAGGTTTAATTTTAAAATTAAATAGCATGCTCGAAGAGACATAGTTTGAGTAAAGTGTGTATTAATTGGAAAAGTATTAAGGGAATTTTAATAATAATTGAAAATTCTACCTGTTCAGCCGCAAGTTGTTCTCTAACCAACTGTAACTGTGCAAGCGCAGCGTGCGTCTGCTGGCTCTGTTGGTCGAGTTGTTCCTTTAACAGCTGTATCTCGTGATGAGCAGAAAGGGTGCTTCCAGTGGAGAATATCGTCGTGTTTCCTAAGCTTCCGCTTCCACTTCCACCTGTCAGAAATGCGTCACTTAAGGGCGAAATGTAGGTCTCTCCAGATACCTATAAAAAATTGATAAAGGCGCTCTCCAGAGGTTCAACTTTTCACAGAACCTACCAGATTTGGCCTCCTCGACTTATTACTGGAAAATGGGACCTGATCAGATTGATTTATGGAACATTTCGGGTTGTCCGTGCAGTTCAAGTCGTCTAGTAAAATATTTTCTTCGGCGGGTAGTGAGTTTCGGTCACTGGTTGTTTCCGACAGCAGATCTAAAATACAAATGATAAATCGTCAAGAAAGTAAACAAGTAAGACAGATTTTAAAGGCGTTACGAAAGGCCAATTAATAATTCTCTTGTTGGGAACTTCAAAGGCGCACAAAAGGATTACGTCAAAAATAAATCTTTCCGGGAGAAGGGACAGTTCATAAATAGGGGTTTTAAGATATGGGACCTTGATGAGAAACGTGCGCCTTTTTATGTTATTTATCCTCCACGTTCGCTCCAAACGCGCAGGGAATAAAAGAGGAAGGAACTCATAATTTAGGACTAGCAGAGATTGAATTACTTTTGGAACGCAATCTACAGTTTATCAGGACGGTGCACTGACGCGCTATAAAATTCATAACTAATCTGGTTCTGCTGGGGTTATTAAGCTTCCAAAACATGTTGTACACCTCGACAAAGCCGTGTTATCTCCACTGGCGTGCCGGAGTTGACACATCGCGACTTCAATAATTTTAACAAATTATTTATACGTTTTGCTTGCCCATGCTAAAAGTGTGGGTATACTGTTATCGAGATTGGGTGAAAGGATTTATCTGCACCTGAAATCTTACAGTTTAAAGCAGAGTTTACTTTCGGTAGAGACCATACATATACTGTTCTGATACAAAGTCTACGGTTTCCGAGATCTATCTAATATTTAAGTAAGTAACTGATAAAATACATCTGTAGTCACAGACTTACTTCTAGAGATGACACAGATTTACCCATTCAGATTGGTACCATTCTAATGGTATCAATGTAATTAATGGTGGTTCTACTGAATATTGTGAAAGGCTTAAATGGCCCCTGTCCATAGACTAACTGACATTGTCGAACATCACCGTAACATAGTAAACGGATAATCAATTTCTGATTGTTATCTGGTCAATTTATTGGACAGAACAAAACGAATGATGAATTTCGTATATCGCCTACATCTAAGTGGAAAAAATTAAGACATATGACAACTGAGTATATAAGAGGTTCAACATTAAAAAGTCTATTAATTCTATACTGACATATATCGAAGCTTAGTGATTATTTAATGTTACAGTAGTGGTATTTTCATTCGTTCCTATTATATCGATATAGCTCCCAGTCAAATAATAATATCGGTTCGACAGAATTTTTGATTATAGTAATATACATTTTACATTAGATGTTAACCGAAGCCTGCCATAATATGGAGAATGTTAAAAAGCAGCGAGGATCTTACAAATTGCCCTATTCATTATATCCACAACTGGTCACAAAATGGTCAAATTCAACTTAAGTGAAAATCAATCAAAATGGAGCATTGTCTGATATAGATTTCGAAAAACAAACGCAGAACAATACAAAGGAACAGAGACAGGGAAATTACTTACATAAGCGTCTCTTAGATGGAAATTTTTACCATGGCTAGGTTGTAAACAACATCTGAGAACACTTAATTGACTTGCAATCGAATATTGAAAAACTAAACGACTTAAACATGAAACAGAGCTATTACTATTCCGGCTAGACAACTAATGTACCCATTAAAGTAAGGCTTGCTAACTAAATTTCTTTACATCACTGGTATATTGTGGTGTACATACATTGCAACAGTGCCATAGTTCTAATACATAAGTTTGCCACCGCCCATTACTTCGATTCCTACCTGCCTGTTGATACGGGTTAACCTGTAATCTAGAATTGATTACACGTTAGACGATTACTAATAATTGTGCAATTTATGTAATTGTTTAGAAGCAAACCGTCTTGAAGTCTAACTTAAATTAATTTGAACTTCCTAGAGAAGAGAAGCGAAGGTTTCAAATCAATAGAACCATTACTTGCATTACCTTATCTGTTTCTCAAAAATTACCAAGGGCTCACTATGCTTTAGTAAATCTCATGGAAGATCAACTAACATTAAGAATACTTTGTAGACATGCAGGACAAAACAATTGTTAAATTGTATGATTGACTTCTACTACCTCTTCGTAAACATTTTTGTTAACTAGGCTACAAATAAAAGAGCGTACAAGTAAATTTCTGGCTGCTAAATAAATGAGTAATTAAAAATTGTGCTGAACTGTTACTGGCCTGGAAAGATATTAAATTTCCCATCGAAGTAAAGCCTAGTAACCACCTGGTGCTACAGCATTAGGTAGCACAAGGTATACCTTGCAAGAATAGAATCGCTCTACTAATTTCATCCACTCCTACCATAATAACACTACTACTACGGATAGCCCAATATACTATTAAATATTTACTTAATATTTAGAAATTCAGGCAACATCTTAGTAATTCACGAAGCTAAAGATGGTAATTTTCAAAAGTCATGCAAAGTACTGAGTCATTATTTTTCAAAGAAAGATTTACATCTACCAATTCTGTTCAACTTCAGTTGATTTTCAGCTACTACTACATTGCTTTGTCCTTGAATAGAGTTCTTCTTCTTAGATCGCTACGTTTCGAAAGAGATAAAGCACTCTAAGAAGAAGAACTCTGTTCAAGGACAAAGAAATGTAGTAGATGAAAATCAACTGAAGTTGCCATTTAAAAAAAATACCGATGGCGGCATAGCTAAAATATATTACAACCGAAAAAAAATTAAAAACGCCAAATTGTGGCAAATAGGAATAGGCGTAGCCGGACAGAAAACCCCCGGACAAAAAACCCCAGACATAAAACCCCCGGACAAAAAACCCCCGGACATAAAGGCCCCCGGACATACAACCCCCGGACAAAAAAAACCCGGACAAAAACCCCCCGGACAAAAACTCCCACAAAACAGAATCTAGGATAAAAAAGCCATCGAAAAAACAAGCGCGGGTTTAATCTGTTTTATAGAGTATAAATTCAGTGTAAATTTATAACGGGCGTACAAATAAAAACGGATTCGCAGTGGCCTTTGGAATTTGAGAGCTTGTCTTCATTTGGTTCACACGATTAACAAATAATGCTATCAAATCATAGGTTAGGTTAGCATGTGTCAAACGTCAACGCTAGTGTTTGCTATCATTTATAACGTTTCGACTTTTATAGTTCCAGTAATTAGATAAAAATTAGTAAATACAGTTTAATTAGTGGCACCGCGTGAATTAACATTGGTTTTTTCGCGTGGACAAAAAGCATTTATGATAACTGTCATTACCACACAGCGTGTGAACCAAATGAAGACAAGCTCTCAAATTCCAAAGGCCACTGCGAAACCGTTTTTATTTGTACGCACGTTATTTAGTTTAACTCAAATAAATGGCCACAAACAACAAAAACTTAAAATTATCTTTTAATCCTAAAATTAGCTAGTAAGCAGAAAGCATACAAAAATTTACAAATCCGTCTGAAACAACTGTGCAACGATTTTACTGAGGGGGAACGAGATATTGAAAACTTTTTAAATGCTATTAGTAATAACATTAGATTGTAAAGTACGTATTAGTATTGTAAAGTAAATTGATTAAAGTGATTAAATATTGACAAAAATAACTATTTTTTGCATTACTTATATTATAAATAATTAATTTTGCACGGGGTTTTTTGTCCGCGGTTTTTTATCCGGTGGGTTTTATGTCCGGGGGTTTTTTGTCCGGGGGGTTTTATGTCCGGGGGTTTTTTGTCTGAGGGTTTTATGTCAGGGGTTTTTTGTCCGGGGGTTTTTTGTCCTGGATTCAGGAATAGGATAGGAAACTTTTGTTAGAAACTTTTTTTCGTAAAGTTATTATTTGAGGCTGTGGCATCGATGTTCCTTACTTTTTATTCACCCTGTAAATATATTTCAGCCTACAGCCGTTTTGACGTTTGAATAGTTCTGGGACGTTGTCAAACAATTCAATGATTACTCTTCAGGTGTTAATAATGGATGGCACGAGAGATTGACGGGAATGTCAATCACACGTTCAATGGAAACCATCATGGAGGCCAATTCTCTCATTTAAAATGGTTATCGAAGTGTAATTTATTAATCACCTGATGTAGGTTTATGGTGTGTGTTGAACCCCTACCAAATTTTCCAGTTTATCACTATGGTTCTTGTCTGTCTGGAGACCTTATTCACAGAAATGCGAAGTTTATAGCAACAAGTAAACCTTGAATAAAATGATTGTCTTATCAAATAAATCCCCCTTTGATGATATTATTGTTATAACTATTATCTTAATTTTGAAATAAACTACATAAAAATAAATTTGTGTCCCACTTGATTATAATAACTAATGTAGTAACAATTTGTCATAATCGGGTGTCAAAATAAAACACACAAAAGGCACACAGATAGTAACTTTAGATTACAACTTTAATACACATATATGCGTCTGGTTGTATTAGGAAATCGATATAGAGTTCGCAAAATAAAGGGATTTCACAGTCTGGTAGATCGTAACATTTGTCCTTTTCAGCTTAGTTATAACTACATGGACCCATAAAAGTGTACTAGCAAATCTGAGAGTTATTTACAAAGGGTGATAATGATGTCGACGACAATGCGATAAGTTGCCAAAGGGCCGTTATAAACGCACTTTAATTTTGAGATTATATGCGATTTTGTTTGAAGTGTAAAATTCATATAAAGATGAATTTAAGCTTTAAAAATTGCCCAAATTATTAATGCCTCTCAAATTTCCATATTAATGAATTGGCAAAGGTCATGTGTTAAATGTATATAAGGATATAATCTACAAAAGGGCCTAAATTTCTTCGATAAATGTTTATGAACCAGGGTTATTCTATACTAAAGAAAGTTCAACGTTATTTGATTTAATTCTAACCCTGAACAATATATAAAATGTGCCGGAATATTTAACTTCATTGCAGTCATTTTACAATTTAAGTTTACACAACCATTTCTCACTGTTTATTGTTTTACTTAGTAGAAAGTAATATTGATTAATAAGTCAGAACAATAATAAAAATTTTAAAACTTTTAATAGCCGTGAATTTAGGAACTCCATTTGCTCATCCATTAGATGTGCATTTCTTAAAGTACGTTTCTAAATTTAAAACACCTCACGTGTATCGCAGAAGTGTAAAAATGTTATTATATTATTTGATCAATGCATAATTGTGTTCTAACTGAGTGTTAGCGTAGTTAGAGTTTTGTGTTTATATTTTTATGAGTGTATGTAAAATTTCTAATTGTACCTGTATACATGAAATTACATTGTGAACCATTTAATTTGTACACACCTGATTTTAACAATCCATTAGTCCTACCATTTGCGCGGAAACTGAATCCGTATTTTGTTGTCTTAAATATTATTTTGAATGTGCTTGTTTTTATTATACTTTTAGCAAAAGGCAGGACTAATGATTTGGTGAAAAATCAGGTATTTACAAATTAAATTATTCGCAGTGTAATTCTGTATATATAGGGCAGACAAGGAAAAAAATGATTGTTTTTTAAACAGTTTAGTAGTGTAGTAAGAGGTGTACATTTAGAGTGGATGAAAGAAAGCCGGGGAATAAGAACAAGAAGACTCGTTCAATAGTAATTTTATACGCTAAAGAAATATATAAATTAGTCAAATATTTAGTTTTAAAATGATATAATTAGTTGTGTACATAATTGTTATTGCTACGGTAAACGCAGAATACGTCAGCAATGTCCTAACATTGTTATCATATTGTGTATGCTGGTGGTGCTTGGATATTTTATCAATATTAGAGTTCAAATCTCGCAAATTCATAACTGTAAAATAGTTTAACACGTTAGCTACATTTTTGCAAGTAATATTACATATTCTATAATTTTGCGTTCTAAAAGTAGGGGTGTGCTATGTTTGGTTATACATTAATATTGCACACTGGCAGCAATAGAGAAAAGGCTGGATTACTAAAGATATTTTTCGTGTGCCATCAGTAAAGCAAAAACTACGTGAATTGAATTTATCTCAAAAAGTACTTCCGATATTAAATAATACTCCAGGACATCCCGACGACTTAGTCAGTGATGACGGTAAAATAGCTGTTTTGTACATGTCCCTCAAGTGTACACCCTTAATAAAACCCATGGACCAACATGTCGTACAAGCTGTAAAGCTCTTTTATCGAAAAAACAATTATAATTTCTGAAATCGATATTCCTACAACATTGAAAAAATAAACTTAAAAGATGTGGTCTATTCTTTGGATGAAGCACGGCAGCGTGTAAGTAATGAATTAATTAAAAAATCTTGGAAACCATTGTTACCGCATCTGTCTGATAAATTTGATGACGAAGACGAAAACATTCCGTTGTCACTTCTGAGAGAAAAGTTTCTTAAAGAAAAAGAACCCTAAGACTTCCAGGCTGAGATGAATGCGATAAGAAATTTGAGTGAGAAAATCAATGAAGATGTACAGCTTACTATGGCAGAAATTGAAGAATGAGTTACTGGAGAAAACGAAACTGAGGTATTTTTAACGGATGATGACATCATCAGGTAACTTGAAGAAGATTCTGGCAGAAACAGAGAATTTAGTTCTTCTAGTGATGATGAAGTTTATTCAAATACAGTTATACACAAAGAAGCTGTTTCTGCCTTCAATACCTGTATCGCATGGGCATCAGAAAATGACATACCGTCCCACCAAGTGCTTTTGCTGCGTGGTCTTCGTTACAAGGTAATCAAAGCCGAAATGAATTCTAAAAAACAACAAACTATCAAAAATGTTTTCCCTGTTTTGCAAAAATAAGTTTATTTTTTTGTATTTTGTAGTTTGCTTATTTTTGTTTTTTGTCTGAATTTTCACAGAATGTGTTTTTATTTTTTATGAGTTTATAATTTATTTAATAAAATTTTTATTGAGATTACCATCTTGTTTTAATGATATCTAATAAATAAATCGAATATCCAATAATCCGGACAAATCGATAATTCGGACACGACTCGTGCATTTAATTGTCCGGATTAAAGAGGTTATACTGTACTAGTGAATGAAATGCTTCTAAAATAACGGTTAATAGATTTTTTTTAGAAATCAATACTTTAATATGGCTTGTAATCTACAACAAAAGACTTAATTTTATTTTATTTTCTCATGTGAGAAAGAAGAGAGTTACATGTGCAATATTTTGATAAAACTATCTATTCTTGTAGCGGTAATAACTTGAACTGGAAATTACTAAAAAAATATATGTAACCTTTAAAACAAAGATGAGACGTGAAATCAAGACCCGTATTTTGTCACAGTGATTTGCTTGTCACTGGAACGGGCAGTGATAGACGTTCGAAAAAACCTGTGACAGTGACAGTCACCAGTTGTAGCTATAAACCAGCAATAAATTTCGTACCGCATATAAAGCTCCGTGACTGCGCGGTCACTGGATCTGAAAATTTACCCCAAACTGAACTGAACATAATATAATATTCTACGAAATTGCGGAATCGCGATTGCAAGCCGGAGTGGCTAAATAACATGCAGTATAACATTAAGATCATAAGACAGATCATGCCGAAGCACCGTAACTGATAACCTACTAACGCCCCAATCAGCAGGAACGATGACGCTGCAATAGCTCCCGATAGTTTCTATAATGTTATATCCCGTGACAGTCACGTGTGCGGCCTCATCGTTACTTTAAAATATTTTTTAGTGATTTTAACTTCTTCAGTGATTTTTATTTAGAACTCGCAAAAAATTTACACACTTTTTACTCTCTCACTTTACCCCCCTCCCCCCCTTCCCCCTAAACTACGTCAATGAGAAAATTACCTTTTACACTCTTATTCCAGAGTCACACAAATTAACAATTTTGATTTATGTTGGTGCTTACACAAACAAGCCATTAAATGATTACTTCCAGCTAAATATAAATTGAATACAAGAATACTACTAACCAGGTTATTATTCGAATGCTGAAATATTTTTAGACGTTGTTGTCGTTATTTTGAGGAAAAGGCAGCAGTCAGGTGAAAAAATTTAATGGGCTACTTTATCCAATAAAGCTGTTTATAAAATGTAGTTTGCCGTTGTGCCACTGAAAAAGCTTTTCTTTTACGAAGACAGATTGAAACGTGTTGTTTTGGGGAAGTTTTTACTGGTTCATTATTACGTAAAGCACAAAAAGTAATCCGAGACTTTTCGGCTATTTATGTTTGTTGTTTGTACTACCATCAACTCCCTCACATGCGCAACCTGAAAACAATCAAACACTGAACGCAGAAAATAAAATGCTTTGCCAAATTCGAGTAGAAAAATAAAAACAGCGAGATTTAGAAAACTACGACTAGCCAAGAATTCTTACAACCTCACGTAATTTACACACATGCGAGTTTTCATAGTCAAATTGGAAGTTCTATTTAGTTGTGATTAAACTGGACGAAAATATATTGACATTAACGTAAAATTGAAAACTACAAAATAGCGAAACGAAATAGAAAATTCCAGTAACAACCATTTACAAATGTCTAAGCCTTATTTATTTTTACGGTTCCTGTCATTCGTTATCGGCTCTGACACTTGTCAGTGCAATTAGTCGGTCAGCACGCGTTATTTTTCAAAGTACTATTACAAATTGCGATAAACACGTCCAACAAACCAGAGCTTTAATTGAATAGGACGTTCTGGTGTCAGTACCGCATTTAATTTGAATTTATTCCGTTCTAAATTCAGGAGAGCAATAGAAATAGCCGATTAAGTGCTCTAAACGACGTGCATTTTCGCAACTGATTCTGTTTCTATGCACGCAATCTAATTCCGCGGTGGTGAGAACGTTTAGAAGCGTTTCGTAATTAATTGAGGGCCGATGAACTTATATTATAAATCAAACTGTTTTGGGCCCAAACTGGACTGTCTTCTGTCAATTAACCGTGTGAGAAGGATACACATTTGAGCAGTTTCCAAATTGGTTAAAATTGGGAACTTTAATTCAATTTGTGGCTCTGAGTAGAATCACCCCAGTTCAACAGCATGAAAATACCCTACTCGGTTTATATGCGAATACCCGAAACCTTATACTAAATCGCGACTAAAGAGTTTCTGGAAATAACAATAGTACCGCGTCTGGCGGCAACAAATACATTGAGTATGATTTATGGGAAAATCTAGTCGATGAAGTCCATCAGCAGTCATTGGAAATGAAATTAACGTAACTTTCAGATTAAAGTTTAGATTAAATTAGGCTACAATCTGGGTATTTTATTCTAATTACGCCTTAACTCAACTAAATCTAGGGTGGTAATGGGATTAGATTAGGATAAAATTAAATTTTCGTAAAACTCTAACGATTTAAATGGCGTTAATATTAAGTTAGGTACTTAACAGTATATAATATTAACTAAACGTAATATGATTGTAGAATATTCAAATTAATCTAAACTTAGCCTAATACATCTTTATTTCAACTCGGGCAGTTTAAAAATATTATTAAACGCTCATTAATTTATTGCTATTTCTATATTTAATATTTAACCTAACTATAACTACACTTTACCCAATATATGTATATATTGCTATGTATTTTTATAATAAATAATTAACAAATATCGTTTTCCAACTTTTGTTTACATAACTGACATATACGTTGGCACGTTGGCTTGCGTCAAAAAGAATGCTATGAATTATAAATAATAATAATTCAAATAAATAAATTTTGTCTTTACCTCGGCTAGCCAAAATTAAATTATATACGTGGCTTTACTCCCAATAATACAAATTAAAATAAATGGATTTTATCCAACAAATAACTTAAAATTTTCAAATTTATTCTATCATATAGCATTATAATAATTATCTCAGAGTTAAAATTCGTGACCTCGCCAAAGATAGTCATTTAAATACAATGATAAGTACAACAGAGACATATATAACTTAAATAATGACTTATCTGAAATCCAAATTGTTGTTGCAAAGTGTACCTCAAAATTTCCTAGAACTGCATTAACAACAAAATTCCCGCCTCATCTTGCACTACAGCGTCACTCCTGTACCCGTATGGCTGCATCCACAACCTCGATCGTTGGTAAAGAACTTCTGTGAAGCGTTGTGAATTTTCCAGATTATACTTTAATCTTTTTAGTATAATCATATTACTTATTGCAGGTAAGTTATTTCTCCTTAAAATAAATTAATAAATTCACTTTTAATATTATATTCTTTAACTTTTCAATAACGTTGGAAGAAATAACACAATTTGAACTTTACACTCCAGGTTCATTTTCTTTTTTTATAAATTAAACACTTTACACTAATCAACTTTGAAATTAAATTTACATTGTTTACACTCAGCTACTTTAATGAAACATAACCTCCAAATAATTTAAATTATAAACAAACTTGGCCACACCTTAAAATTGGTAAAATTCAACCTTAATGGTTTTATATTTGATTTCTGAAGAAATTAAAATACGTGCTCTTGCTTCGAGCGACAGAACAAGACTGATTTTGGTAACTTTACGCATACATCAGAATAAAATACACCAATGAAATTCCATACAGTAATCTTTAACAATTTACAGCTGTTTGTTATAAAATATAACTAAACCATTAATTACCATCTTATTATTGAACATTTTAACAAATAAACTTCAGAATCGTAATTCTGACAAAATTACCATAATTTTGATACTAATTAAAGTAAGATCTCAGACAAAAATTTACACATGTTAAAAAATTACTAAATTTTGATAAAATTCACTTACAATTGGCCAGAAACACATTAAACATAAACTATTGTATGTAATAAACAAATTTATAGAAAAACATATACACCCTACACACTAATTATTTATACACCAAAAACTGGTAAATACAACATTAACCTCAAAATTAATACTTTATTATAATTCATCAAATAAGCAATAAACAAAATCACTTTAAATTATAAAACCTCTTCTAAACTTCCTTTATATTATATAAAAAACAAACAAAACAATCTCAACTCTTCAAATAATACATAATCCCCACAAATATAAATAATAACCATATTATAAAATATGAATCAACAAAATTCTACCTTTTAGGACTTCCAACTTCGTCTAGGACAACCAAAAATATTCCCTACGTCGCACGAAGACGTCTCCACATCATTCTCTAAGAAATGTTCACGTACACATCACTTTAAATCCAAATAAGGCACTACGCAGCACCTTCCGAAGATCGTACAAGACCTTTTACTCTTATTATGTACACATTTATCATTTTTAATCATTAAAAATTTATAAACAACATTCTTATCATGATAATCAAGCTAATTATATTCCATTTCAGGTAAAATCAGGATTCCTACCATCAAAATAGTATTCTTTTACATATACGAAAGGCATTACGAAGCCAAAATCACATCATATAAGGGTTATCTAGTAAAATTAACATAGTTTAAATATAGTTTTAGTGTAGTTTATAATTATAGGGTAAATAACATGGCAATATATATAAATATATATTTATTTACTGCTGCCTAATCGTAACTAAATTACCCTAAACAAGAAATCTTGAATCTATTCTAGGTTCACCATCAAAGTTAGGTTAAAATTACATTGGATTAGACTAAAGTTAAATTCATTTGGAGTTAGGTAACGTTTAGGTTAGGCGAGAGTAAAGTTAATGAGGTTCAGTTAAGGACAGATTAATTGAAAATGGTTTAAAGCTAACGACCTAACATAGCATTAATCTAACTTGCGTTAATCCTACTCGAACCTAACCTATTTCGATTCAGATTAATTTGGCTTAAAATTCAATATTTGACCTTTTACAATCTGAACTTTATTTAGAGGTATTTTACCTTAATCCGTTCAATTCTTACATAATTTTTAATTGGTCTAAGGTTCACTTATAGAATTAACGTAAACAGGTGTAATATTAACTTAACCTAACAGGACTTATGCATACTAAATTAGCCATACTTTATCCCACTCTAACTTTGTAACTTTGTGGATTGACTAAATAACAAATTTCATTTTAATTTAAACTGATTTTAACACAAATCTTATATAAGCTAATGTTAACTGGACACAACTTTACTACAAGGTAGCCCAAGTATTACTCAGCTACGTTTGATATAAATTATCGTCATCAAAGCTAACTATATCTATGTTTAACTTTAAAGTTAAATTATATGGCAATCAGATAAGTTGAAAATCACATTAGGTTAACGTCAAATTGATTTAAGTTAGCTGACGGTTCCTTAAATATAAACGTAACTTAAGTAACCTATGCTAACTTTAAGTGAACTTAATCACACCTTAACCTAACCTAATCTTAACGATAAAATTAGATTCGTTTGAAGCCTGATCGGCTAGTTTAAGTTAAAGTTAGACTATTCTAAAGTCAAAGTCAAGTAGATTAGGCTGGAACGCTGGTTCATACTTTTAGTATATCTCCCTAAAGAATATGTTCAAGTAATAGTGGCTAGATGTAAGTTAGGTTACAGTCAGAATAGTTCAAATATCATTAAACAAGTCGATTTGCTACCAGAATTAAGTTTACTCTGATTTATTTAATTTAATTTTAATTTCTTGGAGTTCCCAATTTATTTTAAGGCATAATAGTATATTCTTCAACGAGTGTAGAATGACAGCTATTATTCACGAGGATGAAAATTCTGTCACGAGCCGAAGGCGAGTGACAGAATCATCCGAGTGAATAATAGCTATTCTACACGAGTAGGAGACTATACTTTCTCTACGACTATTTCATAGGAAGTTACAATTTTTGGTCTGAATCAGTATTATAAAAATTTTGCTTTAGATGAACGTATATCGGTTCACTAGCCACAACGATTTTATGCCGTGTGTAGGTACTGTTTCTGCGATTTCCTCGGCAGTAAATTACACGTCGTTTTCGCGGTTTCCGTTATTTCTGGTGGCAAACATATCTCGGCGTTTTCGCTGTCTGAATTATTCATACCCAGTTCTTACTGTTTTTACGAATAGGAAAATTTAAAACTGTTTTTGACAGTTACTTCAAAAACAAGTGGGAGATCCAAGCGCTAACATGCCACGCCCATTGGATTCTGATTCATTATCTCACCGTTTTTTACAGAATCCAACGGCAATGGAGAATATCTATCATTCTTCAACTAAAAAGGTATATGTAACGAATACATTATATTATAGTCGTAGAAAAAATGTTATTTTTTGGAGAAAAAACATTTTTAGTTATATTGTTTTGCCTACAATTTTTTCTCCGTACATTTCACAACTACCTTATTCATATTCGTGATATAGGGTCACTACAACGACGCAACGTATTTAAAAAAAAACCTGTATTTCCTCATAATCTGTGGATCCCGTCCTTGAAAAGATAAAACGAAGAATATCGAGTGCTGCTCTCGCGCGTGCCTGGTCATTTGTGTGTATATGCGAATGGATAATATATATTTTGCCCCCCCCCCTCCCCCTGGAAACCACTATACAAAATTTCCAGTCCGGACTTGGCAGCTGTAACGTCCAAGGTATTTTAGTTTTGATTAACTAAATCAATTGTGTTACCTCCATTAAATCTAGTTCAAGAACGAGTCATTGTATTCGTGTAGCTTCAATTATGTCAAATATAAGGTCATTAACGGAAGCATTCATTCATTTCAGGACCGCCATCTACATATAGTTTCAAACCCATTTCTTTAAGTTTTAGTTTTGCGCTCAAGACCCTGCCCCGGTGTCCTACTACAAAATAGCACATCGAATATCAGAGGTGATCCAGAACATTTTTGTGGCATTCAAATAGACGTAGTAATGAATGTCTACATTGAAAACAATTACACGCATAAAAATATCACATCTGAATCATTTGTCTATTTTGGGATTTCGACATATATCATCAGCAACGTGCCTTTACTCCGCGTTTCAGAAACCTTTTGATCGGCGATTACAAATAAGAGACAAAAGGTTTGCGGAATCGATCCAGTAATAAAGCCGTTGTAATTGAATGAATGATTCAAGGCTCCGCGTAATCCCGTAGATCAATCTGGAACGAATTTGTTCCAAGAAAGTATTAGTTCCGATAAACGCTGTTTTCCGGCCGAAGAGCCTCTTAATGAGCGTTTGGGGATAAGAAACCGTTTAATCATTAAAGCCAATAAAGTCAAATCGCCGCCCTATCTCGAGCCTTAGGAACAAACAAAAAGCTACGGCCAGCACAAAAAACATCTCGCTGAAAAACGCCTGTAATTACTACCTAGGATTTTACTAATGTACTCGGTCTCTCCACGGAAAAGCCGAAAGTTTCGGAAAACTGGTAATGGGATGGGAACGTGTAATGGGATAATATACTAGATAAATAATTCATTATGGAGTTTAAAACGGGAGTGTAAAGGAATAACAGGGTTTAAACTACAAGGCGTTGTTTGCACGCTAAAAGTACTAATTAAGTTATGATAGTGAACTTTTTTTCTGATTTTCATGCAATTACCGTTACTCAGTAATTAAGTAAACAATTTGTATCCTCAACATTGGAAAAACTTATTTAACACCTCTGTTGTGTATTGTTTTAAAGTTGAAATATATTTTAAAACAGTTTTTGGTAAATTTCTTTCGAACACGATCAACTTGTATTCGAGTGCAGTTAAAATTAGATGTTCGAATGAAATTTTAATTTTAATAATGTAATCCATACAATAACAAGGAATTTGAGCGTTCGGAAAAAATTTTAAGAAGATAAATTTGCTATAATTTAATTGAATAATATATGTATTACAGTATTATATAAACAAAATGCAAAATATTAAAATAAATGTCAAATATTTCAAATTTAAATTTGTACATTTTGAGCGAAATCACGTATTAAATTGTTAAACGTGAAAGTATTAGTTATATGCGAACATAGCATGTCATAACGTGTCATCAAGTGTGGAGATCAAAGGGAAAAGTTTACATATATTTCAAGTTTGGACTTGAGGATTAGTGATACATTGGATGTTAGCCTAACGGTTTAGCATAAACAACTGTTTTTGACAATTGTAGCTGGAGTCCCACCAACGAAGGCACGAAAACTCCATTTATCTATTATTACAGGATATTTAGTAACTTTGAAAAAAATATATTGTGGTTCGAAGTGGTTTATGTACAAACATTTCGCCGTTACCTGTTTTAGTAAATATAACATCGCTACGGTTGTTTCATTATAAAAACTCCTATATATCCAGACATAAAAATATTACAGATTTAAATTTCTTTTATGTTGAAATGATCTATTTATCTAAAATTGTACAACAAGTACAGTTGCATGACTCTTTGCCTAGAATATACATGCCCAGGAATATCTAGAGGAGAAGTGTAAAACACTTCTAGCGGTTCGGAGCCCGCGTTAACCTACTGTTTACCGTATGTCTACTATGTTTGTTTGTGCTACTTTGCGCGCACAACAGATAGAGATCACCGTTTTCTGCCGAGATCTATAGGACTATAGAGTGAGAGAGCCTCATTTTTCTATCTCGACTAGCTACTACTAGCAGTAGTAGTTATAAGACGCCTTATCAATAATAAACCCCACCAGAAACTTCTGCCTGTCTTTACTGTACTTAGAATTTGTGCTAGTGCCAGTGACGATCGTTTTAGGGAATATTTTACAGGTCCCTTAATTTTAGTTAAGTACGTATGCCAATGATAATATACCCAGTACGTCCTTTTGACCCTTATTTTAAATTAAAAATTTCTGACGATACTAATAGCATAGGTACATTATTTCTAGGATCCTTATGGCCGTTAGCTCAAATTTGGTACTTATGGCAACAGTAACAATATTAGTAAGTTCTTTCTGCTTACCATTTGAGCCCCTAGGTTAAACTGGATACTTGTGGCAACAGTAACAATACCATTAAATTCTGTCTGGGTGCCCTGTCGGCCCTTACCACTTAGATTGATATTTACGGTAACTGTAATAGTACCACTAAGTCCTTTCTCGCCCTTACTTTAAATTAAGTAATTATACGACAACAGTACAGCAATTACAAAATGTTTGTAGTAATATTCTGATTATTACGTTAAAATAATCTAATCTTGTCCGTAAGACTTTTTTCACTGTAAATGGTGCGATTAAGGCCAACAAAAATAATAGAAGTAGCATCTCTGTAATTCCATGATAATGGTTAGTTAGAGTTAGAGTACTACTTATAAAGTACTTCCTACGTAGATACTTACAGGAACAGCAACAGTAATAGTAATACTATATTAGGAAGATTGATCTGTAAATAGATTCTACTTGTAGCAGTAATACTTAGATATTATTCACTTTCTAGTTGTTCTAGTTATTTTTGTTAGTAACAGTAATAGCATTAGTACGGCGGCCAGTAAAAGTAGTATTTCTGAAGATATTCCATTTTAGCCAGATTAGGATGTTAGCGACAGCAGTAAATATTTAACATCTAGAATAAGTACTATTAAGAATAATCCTACTAATTATATTGTACCTTCCCAACCTAGATTAGTTGGGTACTATTTGTTGCAGCATTTTTTTTTTAATTTGTTTATTTCTACATGCAATCAGTACAGGATATAAATAGTACTATAAGCAAGTTTGTGGTATGCTTGCGGAGTATGCCTATAATTTGGGGTTGGTATCCAGTGATATCAATCCCCACTTTTTACTTTTATTTAGTGTGTGTGTATATATGGACTTAGCACTTAACTTCTATTTTTAGTATTTTGTTTTTATTTTAGAACCTATAGGGTAGTTCTAGGGTTCTACATCTTTTTAGTCTTTGCGTTTGTTCACTATTGTCTAGTAGATTCACTGCCAGAACGTTTGGGTGGGTGTCGAGTCTTTTTAGATAACGTCCACTGTATTCACTGATCTCTTGCTTTACGGAGTTCACTTCCAGGTCACTTCTAATTTCCCTGTTTGGTATGTACCACGGTGCGTTTGTTATAGTGCGTAGAACTTTTGACTGGAATCTCTCCACAATCTCCAGGTGTGATTTGGCTGCTGTTCCCCATAACTGCACTCCATAAGTCCATATGGGCTTGAGGGCAACTTTATATATTAGTAATTTATTATTTAGAGTGAGTTTAGATTGTCTTCCTAGAAGCCAGTAGTACTCTCTAAATTTGAGTCCGAGCTGTTTCCGTTTATTATGGATATGCGTTTTCCAGGTAAGTCCTCTGTCTAGGTGTATACCTAGGTATTTCGCGCTATCAGATTAGGGTAGGATTTGCCCATTAAGAGTTATGGGGGGGGGGGGGCTCTACGTTTTGTGAATGTTACCTGTGTCGATTTCAATTCGTTTATTTTAATTCTCCATATTCTTGTCCAGTCTTGGATCTTGTTGAGGTGTTGTTGTAGAAGGTTTGCTGCTACGTTAGGGTCGGGGTGGTTTACCATTATAGCTTCATCGTCAGCGAACGAGGCTGTTGTTGTGTCTTCGCTGGTTGGCAGGTCAGCTGTGAACAAGAGGTAGAGGGTAGGGCCGAGTACGCTACCCTGCGGGACTCCTGATTGCACTGGGAAGAGTTCGGTTGTTTCTTGTCCATACTTTACCATGAAGTACCTCTCGTGTAGATAAGATTTCAGGTTAATATATATTGTGTGTGGGAAGTTGTTTTTTAGTTTGTAGAGCAGACCCTGGTGCCAGACCTTATCAAAGGTCTGGCTTACGTCTGTTGCAGCATGAGTAAAATGTTTTGCCTAGATTTTTAGCGTTCATTTAAATCAGACTGTAACAGTAACAGCAATAGCTGGAAATAAGGTCTTATTTGCGTAAATTCGGCCTATTTGGTGATAATAATAGTCCTAGTTGCTACGTTTCATACACAGTAAGGGTATCAGTTGCAAATGAGCTACATTTATATCATAAATGAAGTGCTACTAACAAAAGTCATCTTTACCAGAAAGATGTACCACAGCAGGAGATCATGCTTCTGGCAACAGTTATAGTACCAGAAAGTTTTTCATTTAGAATAAGCTGTACTAGTAGCTAAAGTAGTTTTAAAGGTCATCGCAGTGCAAACGGTACACATAATAAAACTGATAGTGATTGTCTAATTATTATTATAATTAGTGCTATTTGTAACCGGCGTAAAATCTTCTATTGTAGCTAGATGAGACTCTAATTACATAGTACCAGCAATTGCAGATTATCTATATCTGAATACTAGATAGTACTGTTTAAAATAAATTTTATTACCAACAGCTTCATGCAAATTCCAATACAATGTGTCTCATTGTAGTTGAGCAGTGGGTCTTATCTAACTAGTAAATCCCCTTTATCTACGGATAGGCACTGTAGATAATGACGACTGTCCCATTACTTGTATTTGGCATATTGTTTAGATACTAGACAGTACTGTTAACAACGACAGTAAGGTAATTTCAATTAATATGAGGTGCTCTTGACTAGGTGATACGTGGGCCTTATCTAACTAGCATACATATTGCTACTAACCTTAGCTAATGTAGTAAGGCTCCCTTATCTAAAAATAGGCACTGTAGTTACTATAGTAGTATTACTAATAGTAACTCTCCCATTACTTGTTCCTGTAAATCATAGTACGATATTTCCTTTCATGAGACTGCAAGAAAGGCAGTACTAGTAATAACAAATCCTCTTCTTCTCTATACTGACAACGGTCACGGTAAACTCTTTAACATACGCTTAAATTATACAAAAGAAAACTATAGATTGTATTACTTATATCAAGGTTGTACATACCAATTCTACTACCTAATTAAAATATCTTTTTCCTATAATCAAATTACTTTCGGTGGTGCAACATGTTATATGTAATAAAATAACAATTGTATTTGTTTGTGTATCCTTAAATAAAAACCGTGTTAAAATTTTATCGAGTCGTACAACAGAATCATTTTTCGTTATTTTAGGGTATACAGTGAAGTAAACGCAAGCTTTAATAAGTTCTTCGCTGTGTGGAAACAGTCATACCTAGCTTTTTTATGCAAATGTCTTGAGACTGCTTATATTTCTTTCATAAAGGATACCTGGAACTCTGTTGGTGGTAGAGAAATATAACCGACGTTGGTAATAAGTGCTATATTGAATGCAATATGAGTTGTTTAAAAAATGAGTTGATTTTCCTTTCCCCTTTTATTTTTAACTGAGCCGTGTCGTAACTCCGGTATCTTAAACAGCAATCCATAAATGTTGGACAGTTACAATGTTCACCGGTGGCAACTTATGTTTCAAGTTTTACGAGGAATATTCGACAGGAGGGCCATAAAATTTTTATAGACGCTCTCCCACATCCGAAAGTATATTTATCGCTCCTCGTATTGATCAGCGCTCAGTTTACAGTCATTGTCGGAACATTAATGGGTTTTTCTGCAAAAATCGCCATGGGTCTCGTGCCAACAAATTTCGCCCAAAAATATTTAATCTAGCCTAAATATAGCCCAGTGTACCTACATTCGAAGTTGACTTGCACGGTATTTTTAAGAACGGGGCGTGTGCGGTCCACCAAGTAAAAATTCAAAATTTATCGTCGACCGACCTAGAGTCTCGCGTGCTTCTTCCGGTTGGCACGGCGATGAAAACCAACGAAACGTTCCTTGTTCCAGGCGTGACAACTCAATATAAGGGACGCACATGTCGCGGAGCGATTCTTTTCAGGTTGATTTTTCATTTGCACATCTGCCACCGTCCTAAAATACAATTTTCAAAAGACACATTAACGACAGGAGACCTAGTTTTAAATTTAGAGTTACATGGACAAAGAAGTGCAAAAACGCATAATGTCGTCGAACTCCTCTCCTATTCCGCAACAGTATCGCTGTTATTCTTAGTTCTCTCTTAGACGTGTGCTGACGTCAATGGGTGCACCAAACATGAAAGCGTTTTCGAAAGAAATGGAAATCTCGAAATAACCTCTCACACCATCGCTGGCTGCAGAGAGCTCTCAGCGAGCTCTTCTCACTTTGAATTACCAAGGCACGAATCCCGATCAAAAGTTAAACAAACGAGAATTTTTAGGAATTAGTGTTAAATTAAGAAATTTTTAATATAAGCAGACGTCAAATTGCGTATCATTATGATAAAACCTTCATCGAGCCAAATCTGAGAATCAAATAAGACGTACAAGAAAAGCAACCTTGATTGATCATATTAATTGCACAGCAGAAAGGAAATGGACCAAGAGCTAAAACGTTTCTTTTTAGCAACACCTGAAAGTAACTGTGGAATAACATTGTATTCTTTTAGGTAGGTATCCATTAAATCTTATAAACATTAACGTAATTTCCAATTATTTCCATATTTTAGAAACGATACTAATATATGTATATAAATAAGTTGCACGAAATATGTGAAGCATATTTTTGTATTGCAAAAATGGACAGATGATCTTGAAAATGTAACACTCAAGATTAACCCCTCTTGTAATCCCTGAATTTAATAACGTCCTTACTTGATTATTACATTAAAAAAGTTGTACAACAGTCAGCAGTTAATTACAGAACTACAATTTTGGACACTCCTGAATGATACGATTTTATATGGACATATGACCTCTGTTAAAAGGAGTATCAACTAAAAGCTTATACATCTTAATATTAATATAGAGCGAGCTTCTACTTTTTGGCTACTAGTGTAACCTTGAAACGTCGAGAGGTTCCAGCAGTTATGAATACTTCAACAGGGCACATATTTATGACTTTCGAATTATCGTATTGAAAATACGATTCAAGTAATATATTTTGTAGGTTACCAACACATCCTGTGGTTATAAATATTTCGAATAGGATTTAAGCAACATCACTTTCTGGTTAGTAAAAATTATCGTTGTAGTAATGCATATAAGTCCTTTTGACCTTTTTATGTCAAGGTCGTCTATCATGTTCCTACATTAGAATTGTTTCAAAGAGAGCCACATTGGCCTTGGAATACCGATTTAAGTTATAACGCCTTTAGAATGCAAGTTGCTTGCAATTATCGCCCCAATAACTAATGAATGAACATTTAATTTTTTGAAGACACCCAGGCCACTGGCCAAATCATTTTCAGTTTAATAGCTGCTACAATACGATTTTGGGAATATATTACAAAGGTTTATTTAGGTCACTTGGAATCATCATGTTCATACCCGATATTTGACCTTAAAAATGTGTAGATTGAAAAATGTGAAATAATCTGTTCTAATTACCTACAAAATTGATATTTGGAAATTGCCTCAAATACTTTGCATAAATGTATGAAAAGTGACAAGTGAAGCTCTTTCCCAACACCGATAAAACACCTTTAAATCTTAAATGACACGAGTATGGCAAAAAGGCAACTAATCGATTAAACCTTTGGCATTTACTACCCCTAGGAACTTAGATTATGCATTGTTCTACTGACTTCCGGATGGTTTATTTATCTTCACTGCCACTCGAAAATGGTATTGGATTGAATTCTCGATAAACTATTTAATAGTTTATGGCGTACGAGTTTTGGAATATCTTTATTTCAGAAATTTGACGAATAATTTTTGTGCTTTACACGACTCCAGTTGTTCCTTAATGTTTAGCAAAGGAATTTCGATACTTGCAAATACAAATACATTTGATCTTTATAAACTGCTCAGATGTATTTGCTAAACAAGTTAATTAAAATTAACACTTTTGCAAATGTTTACACATTTTGTAGGAAAACGAGTTTAAACTAAAGAGCCGACATCGCTAAAAAAATTGTTGATATTATACTACGTAGGTAGTTAGAATCTTCTATAATACCCGGAAAATTGATAGAATAATAAGCGATTGCTCCATATAAATATATGAAGAAAAAAGAGCACAGATTCGTATTTTACAGATCCACAACAACATTTCCCGCCTTTTCGACAATCGCTATATTTTATGTTTATAAAATTTTTGTTTTCACCTTTTAGCAAATGTCAATTTGTTCTTCTTGTACTTTTAGCATTATTACTACTATAATAATATTACATAAATTAATTATTTGAATTTTATGGGCTAAAGGTAGGTAACAGTTTAATGATGAAAAATAGCTGACAAGTAGCTAAAACCTATATCTAACATTATGTCAACTTCAGCTGGAAAGTCGCGTTAGGAAAACGTTCCTTTCGTCATAAGACAAATCGATAATCCAACGTAATGGAAACAGAAAAAACTGACAGCGTAATAAATTTGCATTTCGACCTTTTGCCGACTGAATAAATCCACCTGTAAAGTATTCATTTTTAACGCACAGAAGGAAACACGAACACCGTGCAAAGAAAAAAAAAACAAATCAGTTAATCTAAAATACGCGTCCACTTCCTAAATGCAAGTTGTAAGGACAGCGAATTTATCTCAGTCCTGAAAGTATTTGCATTTTTATAGCTTTTAGCGCTAAAAGTCCTGGAAACCTAATCCAGTTTATAGAGGTGCCAAAAGCTGAAGATAGGATGACCTAGATGCTTTTCTAGTAAATCTATTATTATTTTTATATAACGCATGTAACTACTTCCGCTATACACAGCAATAATTTTTTCGTGACTGTTCGAAGATAAATATATTTTTTAAGAGAGAATTGAATCTGTCAGCTGCCACCAAAATGTGATTAATTTGTAGTACATACAAGTATAAATAGCCTTCCATTAATAAAACTAAAATGCTATTTTTAGTACTAAACGTTTATTTGTAACCCAAAATTCAAAACAAATTAAAAATATTTTCTAACAGTCTGAGATATTAAAGAAATAACTCAAAATGAACGCTGTTTGTGTAAATACGCTGGGAAAAAATGAAACAACACTGAATTACTACAAAGAAATGTAACAACTCTGAAAATTCAACAGCCAGAAGTAAAGATTTTATTAACAGTCCTGCAATACCATAAACATATCACTCAAACTTTATCCGAAAGTTAATTATCCTTAGGAGTTTACGTTGAGAGTCCATAAAGACTTTTATAACTGTTTTATATCTGATTCTTCGATGCACTACAGGCTCTTAATTTTTTTAAAGCTATTAAACACTCCAGGCTTTATTATTCAGCGCTTAAAATACTGACCAGACAAAACAAAATTTATCCTTCAGAAAATGACGCGTGGAACTTGAACCTGAAGTGGCGTCAGATATTAATTAACGTAAGCGAATTTGCAGATCTTGCTAAGTCAAGGAGCCTCGTGGTTCCTTGATATACCACCCTCCACTCGCTTCAAAAGCCCGGGATAGCGAAGATTATGCAGATGTTTGATCTTTAAACCACCACCTAACTTCAACATTAATTGTAATTCCGATTCTAATGAGAATGCAGACAAAAGTGGCAGTCAATAAGTAATGAGAGAGTTGAGCAGACGCTCCACCTAATGAGGAGATTAATAAGCTTCCTGCGTTAATTCGTCTTACAGACAGTATTTACCGGTTCTTTGTAAAACAGCACGAGGCTTATTTACCATAAATTGACGTTTACTGACGTTAGTTGTTATTATAGAAAGACATGAATGCAGTTGACAAACACATTTAAAGTTCACATCATTAATAACTTCCACATCAGTACAAAAAGAGCTAAGCTGGTTTAAAAATATTTAGGCCGAACCATCTTATTCGCTATGAAATATTATCAAACCCTTCGTCTTCCATTCTTTTAGTTTATTTTATTTCGTATACATATATTTTATTTTTTCTTATCAATGAAATAATTCCCATTGTAATCCATTACTTGGTGTGATTAATATTAATATTAATGCGCCAAATAAATTCAATTATACTCTAATTTTTACAAAGCTTATCTTATAAATAAAAATGAGAATTATCGTTTCGTCCTTTGGTGTGGTTAACAGTAACTGTATGGAATAAGTTTGATTATATTTCAAAGATTTATGAAATTTTGTGTGTTTACATATCCATAAAACGCGTTACAGCGATATATTATTTAAGGTGATTAACATTACTCGCATTACATCAGTTCGATTATACTTCAAATATTCTAGGCAGAAATAATAATAATCATATTAAGGAACAGGTTTAATTATATTTTGAATTTCCAAATTATGCCTACGTCTGTTTGTTTTGCCTTCTTTAAAAATTATAATTATCATTGTGATATTTGGCGTCACTATCGGAAAAGGTTCGATTATACTTAACAATCCAACAAATTCAAGTAAATGTTTGTTTATGGGTTGAACATGCCGCTCTATGATACTAAGAAATAGGTTTAATAAATACATTTACTAGTTATGCAAACTCTTTGTTCTCTTTGAAACATAGACGTCAGTTCATTTTCCGATTTGCTCCAAAAAGAAGTTCAAGGCCAACGCGTTTCCCGCACATACCGATTCCTCCTTTCCAGCCGTCGTGCCTAACTTTGATCGAAGCTAGAAGCTGCGGATTTGAGTTTATTGGTATCATAAAGAAAGTTGCGACAAAATGTTTCTGGTTGTAAGCCTCAAATGGAATTAGCTGGTTCGACGTTCGAGTCGCGGGAACGTCTGCGGAGGGACGGACGAATGCAATTTCCCGTAATGTGCATGTTGTTGGAATTCTTATGCATGAGGTTCGCAGCCGGAAAATAAGTGGTACGGAATAAATAACGACGGGAGTGTGTTAACTAGAAATGAAATCCTGCTTGGAATTTCATACTTTGTTTAATGTAAAGGGTCTGCTAAGTTACCGACTGCAATAAAATATTTGCATTTTGCAAAATAGAGGTGTCCTAGCCACCCGTTGTTCTTATTTGACTTTTTATTGACATCTGGATATGAATTTTTAGTATTTATTTAACCACTTCATTAAACTTTAAAGTAAAAGTAAAACGTATATGAGAAACTCAACAGTATCTGTCTTGCAATGATAATGTAACATATATAGTTTTTTAAATTTAAAAGTAATGTTTATTGTTGTAGTTTGTATGTAAGTAACTGCGCAATGCAGCCTGCTCCATATAGCTGAATTGCGCCAATTGCTTTCATATAACCTTTACATTTGATCACAAAAATTGTAGTAATTTTGAAAATAAAACAATGTTTATTTTTATTACGAGATACTTCTCTTAAAATTAGATTCGTATGGTAGTTTCATGAATTTTTTTAAACATTTGATATAAAGTGTTTTTAATGTTACATCGCTTAGGGCGTTGCCTAATTATTAAAGAAATAATTCATTCGCTTTTCAAACCTGTTACGGGTCAAACAAGCTTTTTCGTCGGCCCGCTATAGGATAGGTGGAAAAGGCCTACGGCTTAGCTCAGAGGACTAGAGGTGGTTCACTTAAAACAGCTCGAAGAACAAAACCTCCACAGAATTAATCGCTTTTATCCGATACCAATCGACAAAACAATTTCACTGCATTGTTTTTGCACAAAGCTAACACTCTGCTAATACATATATATAATCCGACGTAGGCCGAAAAATATTTTGCCTAACGCAAAACTACGAAATGATAACTTGATTAGCAGAAGAGCTGCGAAACAAAACCTGATATTCAAAAAAAAACACGTCAGTTCACTCCCGAAGTCTAGCGCCCGCTCTTCTTCTCAATTTATTAACGGCCCCCGAAGGTGATATCGGGTGACCGGGTCGAAGAAAGGTCGAAATTCGATTCTGGGCCGGAGAAGATGTTAAGTCAGACTAAAGAGAAAAACGATCGAAAGTATCCAGCAGCTGGAAGATTTCATCATATTGCGAAATATGGTGCAATAATTCCAGAACAATTTAACACGTAAGACCCCCTTCCAGGGCAGGTCAAGCGCGCAGGCAAAATATTAATCAGCATCTCTCAACAATAACAACAAAATGTTCACAAAACTGTATACGGGAAATAACAATATAGTAATCGGCTACAGAGCGGCAATTAAAATAAAACTTTAATTCAAATGAAGCGGCAAAATCAAACGAACATAATAAACCGTTGACGAATGGGTCAAAATACTCAAAATTAAAATAGTTCATAAACTTTACAAATGTTTCAAATTTATGGATACGCAAAATGATTCGGATTGTTAACTTATAAAATATATTTTCGGAAGTCTTTAATTTATCTGTGACATTCATTAAGATTTTTTAATATGGCAATTATTTTATTGAGCCATAACTACAAAAAAATTGCTTACATAATAATCTCTTGTTCCAAGTTGTTTATGATTTTGAATAACTACACTTGAAATTGTTCAT
>JABXWE010024564.1:0-15039 GCA_014611495.1 Limonius californicus | reverse complement strand
TCAGTTTCGACGTTGTGTCCCTTTTCACAAAAGTACCGGTAGATGGTGTGTTAGAAATCCTAAGAGATAAACTACAGATCTAAACCAATTAGTCGAAATATGTTTGAAAAACACCTTTTTCAGTTGGAATGGCAACTTGTATGACAGATTGAAGGAGCGGCTATGGGTTCACCGCTATCACCTGTTATTGCAAACATATACGTTCAAGACTTTGAAACCAAAACTTTGGCAGCAGCTGATCTTAAACCTAAATCCTGGTTCCGATACGTAGACGATACGTTCGTCATTTGGTCTCACGGACGCCAAACATTAGAACAATTCTTAGTACACCTAAACTCAATTCATGATCAAATCCAATTCACAATGGAAGTAGAAGAAAATTGCAGTATTCCATTCTTAGACGTACATGTTACACGAAAACCAGATGATAGCTTGGCGCACGCAGTTTACAGAAAGAAAAAACACATACAGACAGGTATTTAAATGCAAATTCGCATCATCACCCCATGCAGAAAGCAACTGCGCTAAAAACTCTAACAACCAGAACAGTTCGAATCTCAGATGCAGAACACCTACGACAAGAGAAAACTCATCTCTGGATATCGTTATAACAAAATGGTTATACAGCCACAGAAATTCAGAGAGCAATCCGCAATGCGGAACAGCCCAAGGCTAAGGAGGAGCTGGCACCTCCGGAAGGCTTAGCTTTTCTACCTTACAGTAAAGGAACTACTGATAAGATTGGGCATGTTCTTAGAAGGTACAGCATAAAGACAGTCTTTGGGACTAATGAAACTTTGGGAAACGGTTTCAGACCCATAAAGGATCATATATCAAATTTAAAATCAGCCGGCATCTACAATATCCCTTGCTCCTGTGGCCCTGCCCGACTGGCTCAAAGAAGTTTAAATACCTCCGCTTCTCGGATTTGAGTTCAGTGTTCTATTCACTCTGAAGGTGGAACCTGCAATGTCTTGCGAAAGGTTAGTTTGTATGGGTTTACAAACAGCTAACAGGCATAAGCCGATTAAGTATTATTGTCCTGGTATGCAAAATACATCAAGATCAAATCCTTGTCCGCCCCAAGGTTTGATTAATATAAGCACACGGCCCTGTTTAGGCAGGCACGGCCTACGAACAAATATGGCTCAAACTTCTAGAGCAAATGCTTGTAAAGGCAGACAAGCTACAGGTCGTGCCTTACCTGATAATGCTGGGAGTACTTCCTAAATGACGACGCGGTCTAAGCCGAAAGTAAATTGTAATATTGACAGTTTGAGAAACCGCGAAAGCCTCAAAGAATATACGATATATGTACGCTAGCATCCTACGAAGAAACAGCTGGTGGATCTTCCCTTCGCCACCCTCTGTCAATACATCTGTGAACTATTATATACTACTTTATTTCTGATATGATTTCATGGGACTCCAGTGCTTCAACGTCAATTCAGGAATTGACAAATATTTTCTCTCTTAGAAATGATAACACTGGTAAACACACATTTTGTGTAATAGAAATTTTTAGGTGTTTCTTATGTATTTCGGCACCCTAAAAACGAATTTAAAAACAGAATTTGCCTATCACCCACGAATTTTTAGTAACAAGCATTTATATTTTGCAAGTATGCAACATATGCATATTGCGCCACTTTGTGTAATGCATCAGCAGTGACGAATATACCGTGTTAAGACAAGTTCATTCCTATGCAATACATCCAATAACCAAATCAGATATTGTGCATTAGTAGGCATTTACCGGCGTATGAAGTTACTGCATTTCCTATGTCGTGACTAACGTGTTTGTGTTCTACATACTTGATTTATGTTTAGTACTGTACTATGATTGACTGTGGATGAACAAGTAACTACAATGCCTAGGCAGTGCGTAAATAATGTCAACAGTTTTTGTTATGTGTGTGGGGAACTAACTTTTAAATAGCAAAAACTTACTTCCGCCCCACTTGTACCAAGAGCTCACGAACTTTATTTCGGAGTAAAAGTAGGAGATCAAGATAAGTCATGGGCTCCTCACATATGTTGTAAGACTTGTGTAACATTGTTAACAGGTTGATTGGAAGGTACAAAACGTAAAATGCTCTTTGCAGTATCAATGGTGTGGAGAGAGCAGAAAGCCATGCCATAGATTGTTACTTTTGCCTCACTAACATACTGGGCATCGGACCGAAGTCCAAGCATACTGTGCCCAATTTACCATCAGCTTTACGCCCCGCTGAACATAGTCAAGATCTTCCTATCCCAAATCAACCAGAATCTTGAAGTTTGGACGAAGACGAACCTGAAAGCACCGGTGTTCTAACTAATGATGTACAATTCGCAGAGGAAATCAACAATTATTCACTATTTCAAGCACCAGAATGTTCAACAGAACCACATCTGATTTCACAGTCTGAACTGAATGGTTTAGTACGAGATTTAAAACTAGCAAAATCACAGTCAAAACTTCTAGCATGGAGTTTAAAAGGATGGAATCTCCTCGAAGGTGACGTACATATAACTCACTTCCGAAAACGTCAAAAAGGACTTACACACTGTTTCGCTCAAGAAGGGACTTTGGTATATTGCCATCTTTATCACCCATCTGTACCTATGCTCATACCGTTCATATGAAGGAATCATACGAGAATATCCGATATCTCCTGAAACACATCCGGTATAATGACTATGAGTGGTCAATCTGTGGAGACCTAAAAGTGAGAGCGCTTCTTCTTGGACTTCAGCGGGGTGTACAAAATACTGTTGTTTCCTGAGTGAATGGGACAGCCGTGCATGAGATCGTCACTATATACAGAAGGAATGACAACTACGTCAAGCACTAACTACGGGTCAAAAAAATATTACCAACTAACCACTGGTTGATCGTAAAAACGTACCACCACTGCATATTAAATCAGGCTTAATGATAAATTGCGTTATAACACTAGATCGAAACGGAAGAGGGTTCTTGTATCTGAAAAAGAAATTTTCGAGAGTTAGTGAGGAAAAAGAAAGTGTATTTGTGGGATCACAAATACGAGAAGCGATGAAAGTTGGCGAATTTTACAACTTGCTGAATGAAGTTGAACTAAGAGCATGGAGAGCTTTTACAACAATTGTGACCAATGTTTTGAAAATGTCAAAGCTGAAAATTACAAAGATCTTGTGACTGAATTACTTAGTGCCTAAAGAACAATGGGATGTAACATGTCTTTAAAAATTCACTTCTGGATGCTCGTCTCGATTTCTTTCCTGATACTTTGGGTGCCGTAAGCGAAGAACATGGAGAACGGTTCCACCAAGACGTTGCAACCATGGAAAAGCGATACCAAGGCAAATGGAGTCCTAGTTTGCTTGCTGATTACTGCTGGAAATTAATCCGTGATGCCCCAGAGAACAAATATCGCCGTGAACCATCAGCAACAACATTTTGAAGTAAGTGCAACATTAAGAACATACCGATATTGATATATTTCCGTATAACTCACAACACTTCGTAGCAAATAAAGTGTGGGTGATAGTGAAAATCCAAGTTAATTTTTTGCTTTCTGATGAAATTTAACATGTCACAAAAAATTGATTTTTGTTTATTAGTGTTATTGGATTAACCACAATTATAATAGCTAAATTAAATATACTAATTCCTACATAAATCAATATTTAAAAACACTCGAGTTTAATCGATTCTCGTCTAAATGCTTGATCTAAGTGTAAAATTACAGGCCATGTTTGAACAAACTCATGTTTAATCGATTCTAGGTGTGTTTCAACACGCCATGTCTATAACATTTCCTTTCTACTTACTTGTCGGAAAAGTTTGACTTTCGAGTGCAAAATCATCCACAGTCGAGCATTTTATCTGAAAATAAATACACTGTTTTCAAAGGTAAATGTTTGTGTTGGAACGGCCCAGAAAGATAACGTTTTCCAATTGCAGGCAAACAATAGTTGGTAGATTTTGATTGCTTTTCTACGTCTTATCTCCTATCTTAAGTGTTGTAATTAATACTTGAGTGTACGAATTACAGGTGCATGTGAACACAGGTGTTTGTAATAGGTGCTTTTGCACTTCGCAGTGACATGCAATAAAATCTTGTTTTTACGCAGTAAACCGCGACCTCGGGAGAAAACTCCGTCAGGTGTCTACATGTATAATTTTGTTTCATTTTTTGCAAGGCAAAATTATCGCGGCGTGTTAAGTGCGAGGTTATTTTGACTAAACATCAGCGCAAAAACAACAAATAACAACGTCAGAACAAGTTAATATAGGTGGTACAGATGTATTGATCACATAATTTCAAGACGTTTCAAGATCCCTTTTCAACCCTCTTTTAAGAACAATTACTTATTTTTGTACCCGATTATTACCTAAAAATATCTTAAATAAACTTATTTTATTGAGGAAACTTAATTACTGAATTTAAAATAAATTCGTTGACTGTTGTTATTTAGAGTTACCTACAAATACACATACAACAGTAATTTTCTGTATCTTTTCTACACTGCTTACGTGTACAAATATCCAAGGCATACCAATATCAAGTAAATTACAGCTGGCTATGATTGTCACTTTGAAGTTGCTACTATGTAGGCATTGAGTTTATACCCGACAGCTAGGCGTTAAATGCAAAGACTCAACAAGTATTGTTATATTGCTATTTTGGAAAAATTCAAGTACAGATAGAAAGATTTTTAAATCTAAAAAGAAAACAATACAAATAGTTTCTAATTTAGAGTAGACATTTGAAATGCGAACATAAACAACAATAGTAGGTAAAACGTGTCTAGATAGAATACCTAGTTACGAAATAAGGGGAACGTGCAAAATATAATTTTAAAATGGGTCAAGAAAGGGCGCAAAGCCTGGAACGATCACATAGGAAGAATGACACCGCAAATAATGGCACAAATATCACGGGACCTTAATCCCAGAGAAAACGCAATCCGCCAAAGACATCGATGGAAAGTTGAACATCAACCTCCCTGGGAACCCCCTAAATAATGAAACCAAAACTGAAGTGTTGATAAACAAGCACAAGTATAAGAGAAGAAGAAGAGTATTATGACCTGATTAACTAATACGTTTACGAAGTACTGATTTAAACTTTCAAAATGAAAATCTTTATTAACGCAGTTGCCGGGTTTTACTAGTACAGTACTAGAACTTCCCGTATATATTAGACCATATTTTACATCAAGAAACAGCTACAAAGGTCGTGTTGTGAACGTAGAATTTGAGCCAGCGCCGCTTTCAGGATGAACCACGCCGCAGCTGTCGCGCAGCGAATATAGTCGCTTGATGAATAAAATAAGCAATTTTTTAAATAATACATTTCCGACATATTCGCTTGAGGAAAGGTTTGAAATAAAGCAATTAAGTAGACTTCTGACTTCAGTATTTCAAACAAACACAACCCACACAGCAAAAGTTGACTACAAATTGTAGCAATGTTACTATATTTTTACTATTTCTTTAGGATTCGATTGTAATGTTACTATTTCTTTACAATTTCGTCGGCTGTTAATAGTCAGTTTACTATTTAGTGACGATTATGTCACTCATTTGTTGTAACGTGACGTAAAATTTGCATTAAATCGTCAGGAAATAGTCAAGTACCTGCAAGTCCACACATTTAAGGGAATAAACAGTAACATTACTGCTTTTTTGCGTCAAATAGTGATGTGACAATTTATTTACTATTTTCTCACTACTAACTGTCACCGTACTATTTCTTAACCATTTAGTTACTACAGATAGTAACGTTACAATAAGCTGACGCTCCGTGAGCAAGAAATAGTCATGTGTCTATAAACTTACTCATTGTAGTAACTAAACAGACATGCCACTATTTTTTGGCGGTATGCCGTAACAATATAGATACATTACTGCTTTTTGCGCCAAATAGTGATGTTACAATTTCGTTACTATTTTATCACTGCTAACTGTCACCTTACTATTTCTTAACTATTTGGTTACTACAGGTAGTAACGTTACGATGAATTGACGCGCAGCGAGCGAGAAATAGTTATATACCTATAAACTTACTTATTGTAGTAAAAAAACAGACTTGCTACTGTCTTTTGGCGTCATGCCGTAAGAAAATAGTACCATGTCTATTTATTTATTATGAGTAATAATTTGTAGATAATTTAAATTTGTTGGGATAGTCTGAATAATACAACATATATTAACAAAAGTAACTATGAAGATAAAAGTGTTAGGTTAGACAAGAAGTAAGTAGATATCATTAAATAAATTACAAAGAAGTCACTTAACATTATCATTTGAGTGCGACCTTTTAAGCAGAAGAAAAACCAAATAATATCATTTGAAAATGTTTGAAAATATAAGCAAATAAGCATTAAAAAAAGTACCGGTTGTAGAAATAAAATGTCATAGAACGAAAAGCCACCGATAAAAGTCCAGAAAAAAATAGGGAAAAAATCCTACAGAAAAGAAAACTAAGGTATAAACGATTGCCATTACGAATATCAATGACGCATCTTCTAGGAATTTTAGCTAAGAAGAAGTGTAATATAAATACAAACGTCCAGTTCTTTTAAGATAGACAGTTAAGTGCAGTTAGGTAAATACTTGCATACTGTTAATAAGTTGGTCAGCTGTAAACCCCTCCAAGAGGCGGTATTTCTTATCAACAGGAAATGGGGTTTTCTAACCTGGGTTAATACTGTTTCTTTTGCAAGGAGTTTTAGAAAAAGTATTTATTATTGTGCAGTTGTGCTGTGAGAAGCTTTTTACTCTTGCGTCAAGCAGTCGAATAATTATTACAGTACAGGTAAGTTATTTTCTTATTTGCTGTTAATTTAAATTTATTTATATAGAGTGTAATTTTCTGAGGTTTTCAAAGTGTCAATGTACTTAATTCATCAGTTTTAAATTATATACCTAGTCATATAAAATATATACCCTGCTCTTGATATGAAATTTGTTCTATTATGAAACACAATTTTTGTAAATTTACATACAAGCACAAAAGATTCAACGAATAGCATTTTCTAATATGTTTTTGTTAATTAGATTGATTTTTTAATAATTATATTTTAATAACTACAGATTTCTCATTTACGCTGTGTCGGCGGCGATACCATCGAAAAGCCATTAAACTGATTTGAATAAAGATCTTTAGCGATAATGGAGCAAGACTGATGGGATGGACGGGAGCAAATGGCAAGATACAGTTACAGAAAATGAAAAGTATACGAATAATTTACTGTAAGTATTTTATAATTAATTTTTCGTATTATGAAAAAATAACATGAATTTACTGCTGTAGCAAAATGCTTTCTTACTTTTTGAATAGTTCACATTTGTGAAGTGATAGCATTAATTCTAATTGTCATATATATTTTTTCAGCTGCCACAAAAAAATTCATCATGCCGCCTTCGAAGCTACTGTGGTTTCATACATGAAGGTGTGGATACGCTGCGCAACAAAATCCGTTCCAAAAATAAAGCAAAAAATATATTTTTATATAGTAGTTTATAAGGTTAAGTTGATTAATAAATAAAATTGAAAGAACAAACGATTTTTTTTTTATATATTATTATATTACAATTTATTGACTATTTGGTGCTATAAAGTGGACTATTTCTTTACTATTTCCTTTCTATAAAGTGACTATTTCATTACTACAAACTGACTATTTCTTTACAATTTTGTTACTGCAAGATAACGATTTCTTTCCTGTTTCCTTTCTATAAAGTGACTATTTCGTTACTACAAACTGACGATTTCTTTACTATTTCGGTACTATAAAGTGACTGTTTCTTTACTACAAAGTGACGATTTCTTTACTATTTCCTTTCTATAAAGTGACTATTTCTTTACTATTTCGTTACTACAAAGTGACTACTTCCTTGCAATACATTGACCATTCCTTGACAATTTCCTTACTATTAGTTGACTATTTGTAGTAACGTTACAATTTGTAGTTACATAAAAGTTACTTAATAGTTACTAAACTGTAAGGAAAGTTGTGACATTCCTGACTATTAAGTTACCTAAATGCAGTTACGATATAGTAAGGAAATAGTTAATTTTTGCTGTGTGGGACCCTTCCTCAGAAAGCCTTCTAACATACGTATCACCAGCATGATTATTGATATTAATATGTATGCATCGCTAAATAGCACGTTTTGCTACTGTTCTGCTGTACAGTGACGATGTTCCATTGTTCATCGTACACAGCTCGCTCTCTGTTTCTCTGGTAATCTTCATCTCATAGTGGAAGTACGTACACCAGGAGCTTTTAACCATAATCTGGCCTGTTCTGTGCAATTGAGACTCCTGTCAACCAACATGGTTGTTCTTGACACAGCATCATCTCTAGCAGATATTATTTTTCGTTGGCAATTTCAGCTTTTATTTTTAATTTTTCCAACTCCGCTGTACTCCCTCACTACTTAAACGGTTCACTATTTACCTTGCATTTTATTAGCGATAGATTATTCCTTCGTTATTATGGAAAATGATTGCATATCGCTTTTCGCCGGACAATGTGATCAATTTCTTCTGTGAGCACATGGTGCAACAGTGGCGGATTTAGATAATATGTTGGCAGCAAACACTTTTTTTCTAATTTGTGCCCACCCCGCTCCCCGTGTCCTTAAAATATTAAACAAGCAAACTGGACATCACAAAGTTTATTCCGTATTATAACTATGTAATATCTACATAAAATTTTAAAATATTTATTACAAATTTACAAACAATTGAACAGGTATACCTTACTATATAATAGCATTATATAGTCTATAATCGAGTCACGCTTCAGACCAATTTAAAATATACTTTCCTCTTTTCTAATATTATTTTGTTGATAGGGCAAAGTAGTGAAAACTGGTGGTCCATTCAGAAAGATATTTACTGTTTTATTTATGTGCAATTTACCTTAAGGAATGATCCGTGTTGACCCATTTACCTAAACAACATAGAAATACCACAAACGGCGGCAGAAAAATACCTAGGACTCCACTTAGATGCTAAATTAAACTGGAGAGAACACATCTGCAAAAAAAGAAAGCAAATGGATCTAAAACAGAGAAACCTATATTGGTTGATTGGCAGAAGGTCTCCGATATCTATTGCAAACAAAATATTATTGTATAAATGGGTAATCAAACCCATATGCACTTATAGGGTAGAGCTTTGGGGCTGTGCCAGCAAGTCCAATGTGGAAATAATCCAAAGGTGTCAGTCTACGAACAATAGTTAACGCCCCGTGGTATGTGACAAATGAAATGATCCATAAAGATTTGAAGATACCAACTGTAAAAGAAGTCATCCATGAGAAAAGCACCATCCACCACCAAAAATTGGAAACACACACCCTTGATGCAGCCGCTACTACAAGATATTACAGCAAGAAGATTAAAAAGACAGTGGCCAGCTGACCTATAAAATAGACTTAGAGAACTCATCGTGGATGAGAACGATCTAAACTCTAATTTTAGACTGTAGGCTAGCAAATTAGCTGATAGAATACTGTGTATATTATTGCTAATTAAACAAACAAAAAAAAAAGTTGCAGACATTTTTCGAATTATTCTAAACATGAAAGGGGCCTCTCAGAAAGTGGAGACCCTCGCATCTGCTTAATGTACCTACCTTATGTAAAATCCGCCACTGTGGTGCAACTTTAATGTACATGTACCTCAAATTAAAATCCTAAATAATGAGCGGGGGTTTTTCTAGAGAATTCCATGATTACAGTAAACCGATAAAGTAATGACATAATAATGATAAGATATTTAAATCTATTTTCAAAAATTGCTTCAAAATGTTATGTTAAACTACAAGAAACAATTAGTGATGCAAGACTTTTTCACATGAAGCCTCCCTTAAGTTTTCTATTTCTTCTGTGTAGACTAGCTTGCATCCAATTCGATTTTTCATTTGTCCAACTAGTAAGAGGTAGTTCTTTGCTACGTTCATCAACAGGTGATCTTCAATCAGTAATTTAGTTGGTTTACCTTCCATACCTCATTCTAGCTATGTGGTTTGCTCAACTGTATTTCAGTCAGCCAACAATATTAGTCACGTTTTAAAGCGAACCTAGTTTTCATTTCTAATTTTCTCACATCAGGTTATTCCTATAATTCATCGTTGCATAATTTTCATGATGAGGTACTGTTCAGTTTTAAGGATTCTGCTTTCGTACGTCATGATGGGAATTTGAAAGAAAACTTTTGGCTTTAGCTTGATAGAAAAGTTGCTTTCGAAGACGTCCCTTAAATTACCGTACGTCGTCCATCGCCTAGAGTAATATTACCCTGGAGTTTGATGGCTTGATTATCCTTGCCAATCCCTATTTCATGCAATAGGTAATTATGCTTTCCCACATATCGATTTCCTGTCTCTCAATGTTCATAGTTTAACCACTTAAGTTAATCATAAATATTGTTTAGGAGAAGTTGATTTTTAAGCCGGCGCTGCACATCTTGTAGCATATCTTCTGCTACTCCCAAATTATCTGATATCAGAACTATGTCATCCGCGAAAAGGAGTCGATTTTATTTTTCCCTTATCTACAAGGTAGTACTGAAATAGTTGGTCAAGCTTTGGAGGTGAGTTCTCCATGCCAAAACAATAAATAAAGTTCACATAAACCTTAGTCCGAAAATGTTTCGTTACAGCATTCTAAAGCGAGACTTGTCCGATCACTTTTCTGCATATAATTATGGTAATAGTTGGACCAACGCAAGGTTTTAGTGTGCATACCTTACTCATCAAGGTTCGGAATTAGAATCTAATATCGTTTTAATAAGTGCACCAGGGGTGTCTCATGTAGGAGGATTATGAACTGTTTTCTACAATATTTTTTACATTTGAGCAACTATTCCAGGACCACTCTGTATAGTAAAGCCATTTGAGTACCCTACGAATGTTTACCGTGCATGATCTAGCTCTGAGATGTAAAATTTAGGTGACATATGTCCCCTTATATTAATATAACACCTCTTCCGGTTTTAATAATTTTGGTATTGGCATCTAATATTTTTTTACATAGCTGCATGTTTGCTGTTTTACATTAATTTTGTATATCTCTAGTCTACGCGGGACTCTTTCACTGCTTCCAAAATACAATTTAGGCTTGAGTATATTACAAACTTTGTGAATTTCGATAACTGCGAGAGATAAAGATCTGTTAGAATCAATGGACCTGATGTTAAGGCACCACAAACGATTATTTCTCCCAAAATCTGAACAAAAGTTCGCCTGCTCTCTTTGTAGCTCGAGCTTTTTTCCCAGTCTTGCAGCAATAGTTCGGGTAAATATATTATAGAATGGTTCGGCAGTCTTATGTATCTATAATTTTCAAGGTTGGTTTTACCTACTTGGTGTATAAGACAGTGGTGCGTTGTGCCACTTACTGGGTGCAAAGCTGTTTCCAGGCACAATTTAAAGGGATTTTTATTTTTATTATTATATCTATTGCATATGACTTGTATGTCAAACACACATGTTTACGTTTTTTTTGCATAGCAATACCATGACAACTATCACTTAAACAAATCATCACATGAAGGGAGAAACAATTAAGGGTCTATATTTCAAGAATTGTCGATTGTTCCCATTAAACAATAATTGATTAAAAGGTGTTAAGCTAAATTTTGTTCAAAATTAATGTTTTAAAATATAAAATATTTAAGGTAGAGACTTCATATGATGTATAAAACTTATGGTATTTAACTTTCATCAGACTAGATTTCAGCATAATGCTGGAATACATAAGTGACCAATC
Source organism: Limonius californicus (assembly GCA_014611495.1). Classification (NCBI taxonomy): domain Eukaryota; kingdom Metazoa; phylum Arthropoda; class Insecta; order Coleoptera; family Elateridae; genus Limonius; species Limonius californicus. The sequence goes on along the minus strand of JABXWE010024564.1, from coordinate 3,279 downwards.
TTTTCAAGCTGTTAAGGTGTAAGTACGTTCTTAACAAGTTTCTAGTATTGCTTTAACAAGCATTATCCATGTAAAACGTAAAATGCTTTCCACGAAAAGCGATTATTCAATTGTTTTGTGTTTTAAATTTTAGCTTGGAAAGTAGCTTTCCTTATACAAGTTCATTTCGGGACAGTTTTCCTGTTTATTAGGCAAACCTGTTTTCCTTAAACGTATACGTTTGATGAAATATATCATCTGTATTACACAAAATTAAGTTATTTAAAATACTGTTGGTAAAATAAATAATAATTAGATAACTGATTAGTACCACTAGCAAACACTAAACTCTGTTTTTTGTATATAGATCAATGCAACTACAGGAAGAGTTCTAACATGTCAAGAACTATTGGAGGATAGTGTAAAAGCTGCAGGTGTTTTGAAACATTTAGGAATTCAAAGTGGAGACATTATTGCTATAATTAGTGAAAACACCATTCGGTATTGCATACCAGTACTAGCTGCCTTTTATGTAGGTGCTGCAGTTAATGTATTAAACCCTGGATTTGGAATCGGTAAGTTACAATAAGTTATGTAAAAAGAAAATATTAAATGTGATTGCTTTCAGGGGAATTAAAGCATACTCTAGGAATCGCCAAGCCTAAGTTAATACTGTTTTCTGAATCAGTTCTAGGACATCTTTTGAATGTAAAGGAGGAGTTAGAATTTGAACCAATAATAATCCTCATGGGTTCCGGAACTGAAAACTCTTCTGAAATACTAAACTTTAATAACTTATTAAACACAATTACAAGTGATGTAGATAACTTTGAGCCCGAAATCTTCGACTGCTCTGAACAAGGTGCTTTTATATTTTCATCTTCAGGAACCACCGGTCCACCAAAAGGTGTTCTTCTTACACACAGCAATTGGAGAGCGCCTATGGGTTATCTTCAGTAAGTATCAGGATAACTTTGACTATCGTAATCAGAATTTTGTAAAAAACATGATTTTAGCAAACTAAAGTATGCGGGTATAAACGCAGGAGAAACAACTATTTTCGTTCTGCCACTTTTTCATATTTTTGGTCAGTTGATTCATATCGCCGCTATAGCGTTTTCTATGAAACTAATTCTGCTGGATAAATTCAAGCCGACTGTGTTTTTAGAAACTATACAAAAATACAAAATCACTAAACTGTTTGTTGTTCCCCCAATGCTCTTGTTCCTGGTTGGAAGTTCTTTAATTGATAATTACGATATGACGAGCTTAAAAGATATTATAGTTGGAGCTGCATCGGTAGGAAAACAATTACAAGAGAGTGTTGCAAAGAGGTAGATTTATCAGCTAACCTTTTAATTCGGTATAATATACACAACTTTTTCAGATTTAGTGGTATCACGATACGACAAATGTATGGATCAACAGAAACGACTGGTACTTGCACAATCCAAACGCTTGATACAAGTAAACCAGGAAGTGTGGGTTCTCTTATACCAGGTATAACGGCCATGATATGGGACAGCGACCGCGAAACAAAATTGGGTCCTTTTGAAACTGGGGAACTCTGTTTCAAAGGATTAACGATTATGAAAGGATACGTTAATAATTTGGCTGCTACTAAAGGGTCTATCGATGAGGAAGTATTTTATCACAGCGGAGATTTGGGATATTACGACTGCGAAGGTCACTTTTACATTGTAGACAGAATAAAAGAAATAATTAAATATAAAGGTTTTCAAGTAAGTAGACAAAGAACTTAAATTGATGTTTATTTTTGAATAACTTTGTTTGTAGGTTGCTCCAGCAGAACTTGAAGCTCTAATCTTGACACATCCTGGAGTTAAAGACTGCGAGGTAATTGGAATACCAAACGAAAGAGCTGGGCAGGTACCTCTTGCGTATGTTGTTCGACAAAGTGATACGAATGTTACCGAAGATAACATAGTGCAGTTTGTTGCAGGTATGGTGTTCTATCAGGTTATGTGCTGATTTATTAAGAAAAATACATTTGTTATAGATCGAATTTCTGCAGAAAAAACATTTATATGGCGGAGTAGTTTTTATTGAAGATATTCCGAAAAATCCGTCAGGAAAAATTTTACGAGGAAAATTGATGGAAATCTTCATGCGTTCTCGCTAAAATAAAATGCTGTATACATAGAAGAATGACTAGAATTGACTCAAAGCATTGTTGTAAAATGAATAAGTTTTGAGGTTTTAGATAGACACTGTTACTGTAAAATAACACCTACAATGTTAATCACGTCATAGTCATATATACTGATTTGGTTTTATGGTCTTGATGTTAACAAGAACTTGAATTAACGCACATTGTATTAGTTTCCTGACAATATCCTCTTGAATTGGAATCAATTCCTTGTCTAAAAATTCTCTTATTTAAAATAATGCTTAACCTCGATCGAGTTTATTCCAAACGCAGTCATTCTTTCAAGTCTTCGTTTTACCAATATTTTAGTATCCGGATTTCTAGTTACTAGTTATTACATTCAATTCCAACAGATTATAAATCGCCATCACAATCACGAATTGGTTTTATTTGCTTAATTGTTGTGATCGTTACTTGTGCCAAATAATAATTTTCTTTAAGGAGGATAGGCTGTCTAACGTGGTACAGGTGAGTTGTTTAACGAAACTGAAGGGATTCTTAACAGCGTTTGTAAAGCAGTTAATAATTATAACACGATAACTGCCGGAAGCTATAATTACATTGGAAGTTTTGCACCATTTCGAGAAGAATAACATTGTTTAATATAAAAAGGCAGTCGTATACATTAAAAAAAACTCTACGCTATACCATGTTACCAAAAACCTGAGCACAAATCCCCACGGGGAACAACAGGACAAATTGACAAAACCAACAGGCTTTCTGGTAACAAATTTGGAAACACCGAAATATTCTACCCACAAGTAACTCGCTGCACGTATCGGTGTTTTCACCACGGCTCTCTCAGTCTGCGACACGGGGTGGGTGAAAACGATCTTCAAACTCCAATCTTCAAAGGGCGCCAGGATTCTACGTCACCAGTCGTCGTGCAGCGATAAGTCAGACCTACCTTAGCGAATCTACATAACGGTAAATTCTTACCACGCAGAATGAACTTCAACGGTTCCAACAAATACACGAACAAGGAAACAAGACACAATAAAACGCAACAAATTAAGTAAATACTGAAAACAATTTATATTAACCAAAAGTAGGCGAACACCCTGTATATAAACCGATAACCAAATAAATACAATACCATATCAATCCAATGTGTATTAATACACCCTGTA
>JABXWE010024561.1:0-30656 GCA_014611495.1 Limonius californicus | reverse complement strand
AGGAACGCCCCTAGAAGGAGGGCTTTCTCCGCCTTTCTGTTGACTGTCACTAATGAGGTATACTAAGCAAGTATACAGTTAAGCATATCAAGTAGGCATCTCTGACTCATAAACCCGCCAATAAAAATTTAGATACCGGAATGCCTTTTGGGTTGCCATTTTTTGGAATTTGGCTCGTTCTCCTCCATGAATCACCTATAATTCCGTATGTTAAAAACAAAACAAAATTTGTGCCTATCCAGTTTTCTTTGACTACACACGTAGAATTTCAAAGATTATCACATTAAATACAATCACTACAAACACATGTTGTGTTTTCCATGATACACCTTCAATTTAAAAATATAAACACAGCTATTTTCTTTAGGTGGAATGCAAACACGCATTCCTGCAGTGTACATTGCAAAATACAACCGTTTTGTGGACAACATCATAGGGCGCATAAACAAAATCCTAGCTACTACTTACGATCCAGTTAGAGTCAAATTGCAAACTGGAGAATCAAAGAAAAACAAAAGCAATAGCACAAAGAAGTCCACCAAGAAAAACACGAAGAAAAATACAAAACGCGCCAACAAAGCTCCACTAGCTTCCCCAGATGAGAGGAACAAAATGGGCAATTACCCTATCGCAAGAGCAACTGAAAGTGAAGCCCGTGAGCCAGCTTTTGTTTTGGTTTCAAAAACTACTAGCATTGCTGATGTAGTAAAAAATAAAAACAATACTTTAGAGATTAGAACCTCTCCAGGCAAAAATAAAAATAACAGCAACAAAAATAAGAAGAGGAAGAACAACAATAAGGTCAAATCGAAGCAAGCAAAGAAAACTCAGAAAGCTCGGGCAACCTTGTATGGACTAAGTTCAATAAGAAGGGACGGAGATGTTAGTGTTAATATGATGGCTGATCACACCACGGTCAAGACTAATTTTATTTTAGGACCCCTTACATTGCGAGTGGAAAAGGAGGTATGTGTATTTATATTTGTTTATTGAAAGAATGGTAGCAATTTTTATTAAGTAGGTATTCAATAATGGTATCAGAATCAGTTAGAAAATATCATATCATCAAAGAAATTTTTAAAAATAATATATTCTTAATCATATCCCTTTTACCTTTCGGTGTCGGGTTTCTCTTCCCTCCGGGTTTGGTTTTTTCGCTGTGCACCAGGAAGTAGTGGGGCCCGTTAATCTCTCAACCACTATGCTCTCACAGTTTATGCCAAACTCCTTCTCATATGCATTCTTCTTTCACTTGTATTATCTATACTATACCATCTAAGACTATGACGCCGGACCGACTATTACCGTGCCCGCCGCTAGCACGAGGCGCCATGTTGACACAGCCTTGGGGCTTCCATCCAAGTACCAATCGGAGAGAGCCCATGCTTAACTGTCCTGATCGTACTTGAATGGCCATCCTAGCTGTGCAACCTGGGACCTTAAAATGATAATACTACAATACCAAAATACTAAACAGGCAAGGATAAAAATTGTCCACATTCTAATATTATAAGAAGTTTTCTATTAGAAAGCCGCATTATTACAAGCTTTTTCTTGAGGTCAATGTCACAATAATACCAATAAACTAGGGTAAGTCGTCAATGTAAAGTTGGCAATACTTTTTGTCAACCTACAGCTAGTTCAAATTTGACAGTTAGCAATGATAACATCTTCAGACTCTGTCGAATTCGGTGTTGTTGTGCCTACTTTAATTTTATTTTGATTTCTGTTTAAGTTCTCATGATAATTTATTATATTGATATCCAGAAGATATGAAAAATGTCTCGTGTTTGATGGCTAGAAGACGGTAATACAGAACGCGCTTCATCGTCTGTAGCGTGTGCGGGTAATTGCACTTATAACTATTTAGCGTGAGTTACAATTCAGTACTCAACACTGTGTGATTAATCACAAAATAGAATTTTCATTGAGGCACACATTGATAAACATTGCAAAACATCAACAATTAAAAGAATGACAATAAAAACAAATAATTTGTCATAATTATATCTGTCATAAATTCTAAAATGTCGCGATATTAATTAACAATTTTTAAGAAACGTATAAAATTTAAATATTGAAAATCCAAATTATTGGTGGTGGATAAAGTGTAGCATTCAGCTCGCCGCAATCGCAATAGTTCACTTGAACGATTACAAACTACATCCGCGTGAGTTATTGCCTGCATTAACGCTTATTGAATACTTAATATATTATTACAACCAACAGTCATTTTATATCAAGTCAAATAAAAATCTGAGTTTACCATCTATAGCGAATCTTCCTTGCAAGTTTTTGCTCATATAATATAATTATAATCATTACGGACAGTTGTACACGTTTTGAAAGTGATGTTAAGGTGTGACGGAATTGTCTGTTATACATTGGAAAGTTAACAAAACTTAATAATTTTATTTCGTATTATAGGAACAAGTAATTATTTAATAATTTTTCAATGAACAATCCTTATAATAATTCTATAACACTAATAATAATAATAGGTCCCATTGTTCCCCTAAGGGACAAAGGGCGTTAATAAGTTCTTTCCATTGCTGTCTGTTTTCGACTATTGGCTTCAACTGTGCGATACTTTTATTGCTTTCCATTTCAATTGTTCTTCTCCATGTGGTACGGGGTCTTCTCTTCTTTTTTCCTTCTGGGTTCCACTCTAATGCGGCTCGACTTGGGGTATCTCTAATATTTCTTAAGGTATGGCCTATCTATTCATACTTCCTCCTGCGTATTTCGTTGTATAGTTCTTCTCCAAAGTTCTACGTTCGATATTATATTTGGCCACTAACACCCTATAATTTGTCTAAGACATCCATTAACAAAGGATTGTAACTTGCGTTTAATTTTGTCTGTGGCATATCACGTTTCAGCTCCATATATTTTTGTGCGCTCACTCATATTTGCAGTACACCACACCCCACTCATTCTTGCAAAAACTCCTCTTGCTTTATTTATGGGCTGTTCTATATATGGTAATGATCCATCTTCTGAAATCACACTACCCAAGTATGTAAAACCATCTACCGTTTCTGTTGTTCTGTTATTAGCATTTGTGGAATTAATGTATATGATTTCTGTTTTCTTTTTATTAATTTGTAAATCTGCTTTACTTGATTCTGCTGCAAGCTTGTCTAGTTTGGGTTGCATTTTACTTGTCTGTTGTGTCATCAGGCACACGCCGTCTGCATACTCTGTCTTCTAAGCGTTCTGACATTCACCACTCCACACCTTTTTATTTTCTTTGACAGTGTTGTTTAATAACTCATCTATTAAAATAAGAAACAGCAGTGGAGACATAATACATCCTTGCCTTACACCAGTTTTTGCGTTAAATGTTTGAGATGGTTGTGCCCTGTGTAATACTCGGCATTTATAGTTTGTATAACCATCCTTAATTAATCTTGCTAGTTTACCAAGGAGACCTCTATTTCTTAAGACTATCCAGATCCAAACTCCGCTGATGGAGTCGAAGACCCTTTCATACTCAATAAATAACAGCTGCAAGGGAGACTGATATTCCACCGATTGCTCTATTAATATTCTTAATATGTTGATATTGTCAGTACATGATCGGCCTGCTCTAAAACCACACTATTCCTTTCGTAGTTCTTTTCACAATATGTTACGTTTCCTTTTTCTTTGGGACCTTCACTATTAACCCTTTCTTCCATTCCTCCGGGAAAAGTTCATCTGTCCATATCCTTTCTATTAAATGGTAGAACACCTCTGCAGATTGTTTTACATCAATATTGAAAATGTCAGCTGTTAGTTGGTCAGTGCCAGGCGCCTTTCCATTGGTTTTTATTTGTTTTATTGCTAAAATTAGTTATTCCTTGGTTAGGGTGTCAATTTGTACTTCTAGCTCTGGACTTTCCACAATTTCTAGCAATTGTACATCCCCCTTTTTAATATTTATTATCTCTTGGAAATGGGTTTTCCAACGCTCTAGCTGATTTTCCATTAGTATTTCTCCATCCGTGTTTCTTATCGGTGACACTATATTATTTTTTGCTTTCTTAGCTAATTGTCTTATTATACCTGAGCAACCTTTTAAGTTTTTACAAAAACTAGGAAAGAAAAAATTTTTTTGGAACAAACTGTTTTATTGATTTTCACAATATTTACCTTTAAGATTTATACATTTGTGCATCAATTCAAACCAATTCTCAAAAACATGGTTTTTGAAGGCTTCAACAGCTTCTTGAGGTGATGAATATCGCTGTCTACGCATGATATTCGGGAACACAAAGAAGTCGTTAGGCGATAAATCAGGTGAATACGGGAAATGAGACATTAATTCGATGTTTTTCTCCTTCAAATAATCAATTGTTTGACGTGCTGTGTGAGAGCTGGCATTATCATGATGAAGAATGATGCGACGTTTTCGGTTGTTTTTCCTGGTTTCGTCGATGACTTTTGGCAAACAAATTGTTGTGTACTATTCAGCGTTAACTGTTCTTCGATCCTCTACACGAATGGTTGCGACATGTCCAGTACAACCGAAGAAACAAGCGATCATTTTCTTGGAAGTGCTTCGCGAACGAACAACTTTTGTGGGATTCGATTCATCTTGGAACACCCAAACAGTGGGTTGTTGCTTAGTTTCCGGTTCATACGAATATATCCAAGTTTCGTCACATGTTACGATGTTGTATACAGATTTTGCAGTTCCTCGGTCGAATCTTTTGAGTATTTCCTTACACCAATTAACACGAACCTTTTTTTTTTTAGCTTCAGTCAAATTATGCGGAATCCATCGGGAACAGATCTCTTTCACAGCTAAGTGTTCATGCAAAATCGAATGTACTGCAGTCTTTGATATGCATAAGGATGCCTCTATCTCACTGTAAGCCAGATGCCGATCTTCTTCAATCATGTTGCGCATAGCATCGATGTTTTTTGGAATAACACCGATTTTGGTCGACCTTCACGAAATTCATTACTGACGGACGCACGACCACGGCGAAATTCTGCAAACCAATTGTAAACAGTCTTTTCTGATGGTGCTTCACTAAAAGTTGAACGATGGGATTTTATGCGTTGTTGTTGTGTTAGGCCTTTAGTAAAATCGTAAAAATCATCCAACGAAAACCTTCACGTATAATTTCAAGTTTTTCACCAAATTGCTTTTTTAAACGCTCACTGTAAACAAATTACTAGGTCAATTTCTAAGCTGTCACTGTTTTAACAATAACAATGTCCAATTTTAAGAAAATAGTAGTGACACATCTGAATAGCGCCACCTAGTGGCCGTTTGTAAAAACTGAAAAGGCTGTCCTCATATTATACAATTCCTTAGTACCTATCATTTCTATTTGCCGCTCATTGTGCTTTTTCTGCCGGCTTGTCCTTAGGTACCTGTTTATCTCTTTTTACACTTCTTCTGACTGTGTTACTCACTCTAACATATTCTCTTTGAATTCCTAAGTTTTCTTGTTCCTCTTTAGCTTGCAGGCCTCGTTTTTTAGGTTTTTTCTTTCATCTATTAATTTCCACGTACTATCTCTAATCCATTCTGATTTATTTCTTCTTTTATTTGTTAACGTTGAGTCAAGGGCCTTGATAAGTACGCTTTTGCACTTTGGCCATACTTCTTCTATTTGCGCGTTATAGTTTATTTTTTCTGTCTCTTGTATTAAGGTTTCCGCAAATTTCTGTTTAAAATCTGGTGTACGTGTCTTCTCCATGTGTGGTTCCTTTCACCTTTATTTTAACGAAATTAAGTTGAATTTTGGCTATCAAAAGAAGATGGTCAGTATCCACATCGTCACCCCTTTTATTACGTACATCCAACAGGGTACTTCGCCATTTTCTACTAATACACATATGGTCTACTTGATTTTGAGTTCTGCAATCGGGAGACAGCCATGTGACTTTGTGGCAATCCTTATGAGTGAATAAGATGCCACCAAGTTGCAATTCATAGCTACCGTACAATTCTATGAGTAGCTGTCTGTTTTCGTTTCTTCTTCCTATCCGTTCTCTGCCCATGATCTGTTCAATATCGTCATTGTCACATCCCACTTTAGCATTTAAATCCCCCATCAAAATAACCACATCATTTTTATAGATTTTAAAATATCGCGCGATTAATTTGGCTGTAAAATTCTATGCTAAATCAAATAATAATTCTACTGCAGGGTTCAAGTCAAGACACTGATTTGTATACTTAATCTTAAAGCAATTTTGTTTGTACATATGGTATATTTATTATTCAGTAGTCATTTTTTGGCAATCCAAACGTTCCTAACTCCTAACACTTCAACATGTTTTCGAAGTGAGGTTGTGGTAAAACTGTTACAATTGTTACTTATGCATTGAAAAGATAATAATCCACTTAATGCTACTTGAAGTTGACAGGACCAAATAATAATTTAATTATTTTTTAATCAACGACACCTTCAATCACATTGTATTCAAATCGAGATGCAAAAATCCATTAATTCTCATAAAAGCGGAGCAAGAAATACAGATGATCATTTCGACCGCTAAGCGGTCATCTTCAGTGCTGATAGAGTACACGCTGAAGCAAAGTTTGCTCCGCTTTTGTAAGAATTAAAGGTTTTTTCATCTCAATTTTATCATTTTTCTCATAGCTCTCATAAAATAACATTGTATTAAATAAAATAATAATTGTATTGAAAGACGTAACATAAGATACTGATTTTACCATTTGTAGCTAACACCTACGACCTTTGTTTTTGCTAATATGGTATAATTATTACTCACTTGTAAAACTTTTGCCATGCTATACATCCATGATATTTGTATCTACACGTTTTGAAAGTGAGTTTATGGAGTACTCGAGTTGTCACTTAATGCATTGAAAAGTTTTATAATTTTTTTTTTTAATTAATAGGAATAATTAATAAATAACTAATTTTGCAATCAACAACTTTTATAATAATTAATCATACAGGGTGTTTCAAAATTCGCGCCCACGGACTGTGGGATGGTGTTATGCGTCAAAAACTAAACAAAAAGTTCCTCTACCATTTTTCCATCAGACCACTATTTTTCGAGCTACCGCGGTTTTAAAAATCTGAAAATCGCAGAAAAAAGTGTTGAATCTCAACTTATGAGTGTTTAATCAATTGGTTAAACTTAATAATAACAAGTTTTTAAAAACAAAAGAAGGTTCGAACTATAATTATGACGAGTACATAATTACATTTGTTTTTTGCTACTAAACATGCTTCAGCACGTCGTTGTACTGCTCGAACAGAGTTGCGTACCATCTCCGGTGTTATTACTCGCGCTGCCTGAAACACGCGGTTTTGCAGCTCATCAGATTGGCCACTGGTGTTTTGTAGACCAACGATTTTAGGTAACCCCATAAAAAGAAGTCGCATGGCGTTAGATCGGGCGAACGAGGCGGCCAAGAAATTGGACCGCCTCTGCCAATCCAGGGATCAGGGAAATAATGGCCGAGGTAGTCACGTACAATTAACGCGAAATGAGGGCTCCCTCCATCTTGCAAAACCGCGTGTTTCAGGCAGCGCGAGAAATAACACAACGACGTGCTGAAGCTTGTTTAGTAGCAAAAGGCAGACATTTTGAACAAAGGTTGTAATTACGTACTTGTTATAATTACAGTTTGAACCTTCTTTTGTTTTTAAAAACTTGATATTATTAAGTTTAACCAATTGACTAAACACTCATAAGTTGAGATTCAACACTTTTTTCTGCGATTTTCAGATTTTTAAAACCGCGGTAGCTCGAAAAATAGTGGTCTGATGGAAAAATGGTAGAGGAACTTTTTGTTTAATTTTTGTCGCATAACAACATCCCACAGGGTGCGAATTTCGAAACACCCTGTATACTAAGTCAAATAACGTACTACAGGATTTAAATTAAAAGATTAATGTTTATACCAAATCCAATGGCAACTTTTTGACATATGGTATATTTATCATTTAGTAGTAATATTTTGGCAAATCATAGTGTACTAACAGTTCAACATTTTTTTGGACTTCGAAGTGGGGTTATGTTGTGGCGAAACTGTTACAGGTGTCACTTATCCATTGAAAAACTAATAATCTTCTTAATTTTATTTGGAATTGTTAGGGCTAATTGATAATTTAATTATTTTTCAATCAACAATGCCTTCAGTCGCCTTATATTAAATATAATAATAATAATTGTATTGAAAGGTTTAACTAAAGACACTAATTTTATTATCTGTAGTTAATTCTCAGGGTTTCGGTTTGGGATTATATGGTATAATTATTATTACTTATGGTCACGTTTTGCTATTCTACACATCCATGTATACACAATTCTACAACTTTTATGTTGGAAAGTTATAAATTTACTCCATTTTAGCTTAAATTAATTGGAACAATTGGCAATTTAAGTATTTTCCAAAAAACGTGTTCTATCATTTTATACCAACTGATAGAAATGAAACTCCTTCTAGATCTCGTTCAATGAAAAACAAACAACTCGAGAATTTCAACCAAATCATTACTAAAATTTGTGAACCATATAAAACTAAATACAATCCTATGGGTGCTCAACGTACAATATATTATAAGTACCAAAAATTTGTTGTTCTAGTTTGGCAGAGGTGCAAAAAGAGAACTTAAAAGTGCAACAGCAACCACCACAGAAATGTTTGGAAAGCTGAATTTGCGAATTGTTCATGGAGGAGCTGCAACATTGCACACTATTCGAGTTTTGCAACCTAAACAGGTAAGCCTATGAATACCTACAGTCCCTTAAATATCATCGTAATTCAAATTGCATTTCTTAGGTAAGAGTTGAGAGCAAAGATAACCACGACAAAACCAGAGAGTATGTTTGGAAGAGGAGCTCCCACATTGCCCATGTGGTATCTAGCAAGCTTGCAAAAGCAGCGCGATCAATGCTGCAGCCCCCACCTTCATTTTAAAAACAATTTATTTTCTTTATGATTTTAAAGAACTGCCTTTTAAAAGTTGCCCTTAGTTTGATTAAAGCTATTTATTGTTTTATTTATGTTTAATTAACTTATTATTTATTTTACATGTAGTTTTTCTCTTTTAGCGATTAGTTATTATAGGACTGTGCAAATTAGAAGTGTATTACAAATAAGCAATAAACTCTGTTATAAATACTTTTTTATTTTCCAATATACATAGTAGAAATAATTTAACATTTTGCACACAAATTTCTTTGGAATTATATAATACTTTCGTTATGACGTTAGTTACAAGGTAGATCTCTACGAAACATATCACCACTATTTAATTGAACTGATTTTGCTAATAAAGAGACAATATTGCAGTTTCAGACACGGGAGTAAAATAAGCCGTGGACTTAGTTTACAAAAAAAATGTTTTATTCAACAACAATTATTTTATACACTTAAATGTTGGAGTACATTATGTTGTCTACAAGCAGTAATAAGCAAGAATGACAATGATGCAACTGGTGCAATGGCTTTAATACACATATTATAATCTTGTGTTATCTACAACGTAATATAATATCATGGGAGCTATAAGATAAGTGTTTTACCATAATGTCGTGAGAACTATAAAATAAGCATCTGTAGCCTACATAACTCCTCCCGTGAAAGATATTTCAATATTTTGTGAAGAGAAGAAAGAAAAATATTTAAATGTTAGATGTCACTAATTCAATTGGTGCATCTCTCGGTTTTGAATAAATGTATTTGACAAATCTTTCTTTGGGGGATTTATGTTTACAAACAATGTATAATACATATAAAGCTTAAAATTAATAAAAGAAATAAAATGGTAATTGCAATGAGGGCGATAGAAATAGGGTGGTATTCTATATTACTAATAGAATTGAGATTACTTTGTTGTTGCTTTATTTGAATTTGGTCAGCAGTGAGTTTTTGAGTATTTATGGGTACCAAATCTATTTTTGAAATATTTCTGTGAGGAATAGAATCGATGTTTAACTTGTCAATATTGGGTATTTCTAAATTCGTTTATTTCATAAAGGTGGTTTGAATATGGAATAATACTGTATTATGGTTCACAATCGCATTGCAATCTGGAGTTAAATGTAAAAGTTGAGAAGCGACTAAACCTTTTCTATATATATTTGGTTAGGACACTTAACATCTAAAGTAACTTTTGAAGGCGTGGTAATTAACCAGGTCGATGTATCGATCTGAGATATCTTGGTATCTGTTAAATCGAGTAGGTATGGTTCACACGTTTGATTGGGACTAAAAGATAATAATTGTGTTTCGCACAACTTAATATTGGGAATTTTAAAGTCATTATTTTGATGACAAAATTAATTGTTTGGAGTAATTAATTTGCAAAAATTGATATCTACGGGTATATTTTCGATGGTATTAAACAGTAAAGTGTTGTGAGTTGGTACAATCATTCTGTATTGATTTTTTCTAATAAATATAGGGAATGGGATCAACTGGATTAGTTGATATTGCCCGTTTTTGGATATCAAGGGGATTTCGAATAAGAAAGTTATTCTGTTTTTGATTTGGTATACTTTTGTTATCATGATCGCCTCGTACATATGCAAGTACTTGTCATTGGCTGGGTAAGGTATAGTTAAAGATTTATCTGATAATTCGTTTAAATAATTTAGAATCGGATTTACATTTTTAATTAATTCGTTATTATTCAATAGGGACATGTGCATTTGTTGATTTTGGGCAAACGTTAATGCATTCTCGAGTTCAATCCAAGTATTAATAAATAGTTGTAATGAAAAAACAGCTTCGTTTAGTACGTTCCAAACAGAAAGGCAGGAAACTACTCTATTTATTTCCTCATTTTGTTGTATGATTTTATTTAGGTTAGCATTTAGTAAATCCTGATTCTTCCTGAGGGTTTGTATGTCACTGAGAGTATCGTTAAGAATTTGCGTTCGTTGAGGTAAATTTGATTATGTACGTCGCTGTTTTGTAATTTAGAAATAGCATTTTCGTATTTTACACCCGCAGAATGATCTAAGTTCCCAGTGAGAAATTTAAAAACTGAACCTAAACCATCTATTATGCCTCTTTTAACTTTTAGGCTATTTTCTGGAAATAGTTGATTTATTAGTCGATCAGATTTTGTTCAATATTGGGAAATGATTAGTAAAATATTGTTATGGGTGACAAGTATATCGTCGACATTTTGGGCATGTCGATGTTCCGTGAGAAACACTTTGTTTGTCAAAGTTTGTACAATCTCAAGTAATTTAGACCTTAAGTTATAATAATTATGAATTATGGGAGAATAGTCGATGGTTTTTATTAGGGTCCATTCACTTTCTTTAATGTGTGCATTTCCTAATATCAGGGGATATAGTCCAGGGTTTTCTGATATGTCTGTGATTGTCACTTCAATTTTGATTAGGTGAAGGAGGTTCCAGATGATAAGGGGGGTGTATTCGAACCTGAAACAGCCATAATTTCGTTAGCGTGTCTTTTAAGAGTCTTCTTCGTGTCGATGTGTTCTACTAAGTATTCGTCATATTCCAAAATTTTTATGTTTTTAAATGGTCCATTAAATTTGGGTGATTTCTTATTTCGTCGGTCATTGCTAATAAACACCTTTTGATCGATTTCGAACTGAGTTGATTTTTTATTTAAGTTGATCTTATCATTTCTTCTTTCTTTGGTTTTAATTTGTAAGTCCTGTAATTCCTCGTAGAATTGGGTCATTCTAGCTTTATGATCGTTCGTATGAGTTTCATAAAATCTGTCGTTACACAAATCGGAGGGGTTTAGTCCGCCTGTAAGTCCAAAAAGTATTTAGTGAGGAGTAAATTTTAAGTTAGAATGTATGGTATTGTTGTAAGTCAATATGCAGTAGTTCATTCGTTCTTTTTCAGGGGTTTCGTCAAGTATCCGGTAGTGTTCTATAAGGGTTGAGTGTACACGATCCGTAAGGGAGTTTGACTGATGGTACAAGGGGGTAGTTAAATGAAAATTAATTTTATGCAATTTTAAGAAACTTTTAAAAGTGTTAGGGTAGAATTCGTTATCTTTGTTAGGTTTTCTGTTGTATTTTTGTAATTTGCACGTATCGCAGTTGTTAATGAAGTTTGTTATATCTTTATCAATATCTTTCCAATAATAATTTCTTTTAAAGTGTTGTGAAGTTTCTGCAATTCCTCTATGATTATTTTTGCCTAAAAGGTAATTTTGAATACGTTGTTGTCTATCTTCAGGGTTAGTAACGTAAGTTACTTGCGTCAAACATTTATGGAATTTGGGTGAATTTTCATTTGTGATATATAGAATGAATTTTGAAAATGATTCAAATAGGCTGTCATTTTGAAAAATTCAATAATAATGAGATTTTGGTTCGCAAAATTGAAGAAGTAAGGTAGTAATGGTTGCGACTCTATTTTGGGGTCTTACAAATACAGAGTAATGGGTAAATCCGTCAAATTAGGATATTCTGATTTTCTTTTGTATTGTGACGTTTAAAAATTGTATTTGATTTTTATGGTGCTGTAATGGTTTTTCCGATATATCCATTACGGGTGTAGAAGATTGTTGAGTATGAACAGTGTTAAGTGATTCGTCGTCGTTTTTTATGACGTCATTGTCAGGTGGGCTTTCATTTTGAATCGTTATCTCGTCACTAGGATTTTCACTTGCCGAAAACGGTGGTTGCAATTGGATGTTTTGGAGGATTTTTGGTTTTTCTTTAACGGAAGGTGGGACAAATGTTGGAATAGTGAAATCGTCCATATCGGGTGTATCTGCTCTGTGTGGTATGATACTAACTTGATCAAAGTCAGGTTCGGGTGTATTTGATCGATCTACTGACATGGGGTGAATTTGTATATGCGAAAGGGCGTCAGCTACCTTGTTTAATTTACCTGGTAGATATTTGATAGAAAAATTGTATTCTTCGAGCTTAATTGCCCATCTCGTTAATTTGGTTCTTTAATGTTTTTTAACCATATGAGGGGTCGATGGTCTGTGTATATTATGAATTTGACACCATAGAGGTATGGTCTGAAATGCTTACAGGCCCATACGATTGCAAGCAATGCACGTTCAATTGTCGGATAGTTAATTTCTGATTGTATATCAATCAGAGTACCGGAAGCGTAGCTAATGGGTCTGCCATTTTGGGAAAGTACGGCGCCTATGGCGTACCTGCTAGCGTCGGTTGTTAGTTCAAAGGTTTTGTTAAAATCTGGGTATATTAAAACGGGGTCGTTAACTAATATGGTTTTTAGGTAGTCGAAATTTTGAATAATATTTTGATCATGTATAATTTTGCTGTCTTTCTTTAAGCACTGAGTTTATAACCTTGTAATTTTGGCATAGTCCTTAATGAACTTTCTGTAATATCCAAATATTCCGAGGAATGATTTAATTTCCGTACGGCTTTTAGGTAGGGTGAATTTACTAATTGCTTCAATTTTGTTAGGGTTAGGTTTTATTCCGTCGTTAGTTAAAATGTGTGCTAGATAAGCAATTGATTTTTTTAGAAATTCGAATTAGTCTAATTGAATTTTGAAGTTATATTTCCTGCATTTTTCGAATAGATTATGTAGTTTTTCCAGGTGTTCTTGTAAAGATTTGAATGAATAATGATATTATCCAGATATACCATGAATTGATTGGGTGTTAGATTAATTGGAGCTTGGATATTCAGCCGCTGAAAAGATGAGGGGGCGTTTTTAAACCCAAAAGACATTCTCTTAAATTGAAAATGGCCTTCTTCAGTGGAAAACACAGTTTTTTTCTGTCGTTTTTGTCTATTTCGGACTTGTGAAACCCGGAGGCTAAATGTCCTAAGTTATCGAGGACCTGTTCGATTAGGGGTAGGGGGTACTTGTCTTCTATCGGATTTTCGTTAAGCTTGCGAAAATCAATTACGATTCGCCATTTCTCTTTTCCCGAATTGTCCATTTTTTAGGGACAATCCACATCGGATATTCTGAGGGTTCGATGATGTTATCTGAGAACATTTTTGTAATTTGTTTTTTTACCTCCTGTTTGTGAACGTGAGGGTACCTGTAGTTTTAGTGTAAATGGGAATGCCATTTTTCGTACGTATGTAGTGTTTGGTCAAATTTGTAAAAGTTAAGGCTAGTTCTAGTGAATGGAAAATATCTCTAATATCATAGCAGAGTTTTTCAGTTGAGAAGATTCTTCTGGGTTTAGATGATCGACGTTTATGTTTTTTAAATTGTCTGTCAGAATTTTGTTTTTGGATTGAGGATTTAAATTTATGTTATTAATTTCGACATTGTCGGTTTCGTATTCTTCAAGTAGTAGAGGATTGTATATCCTAAAATTTCGAGTTTCGTTTGAAGTGTTGACAACTGTTGTATGAAAATAGTTATTGTGGACTTTAACAAGAACACGGAGTGTGAAACAGTCTTTATCTAATTTTATTGCAAATTTTTGTACCATTGGTACTACTAGTTGGTAGATTTATTTTCATTTCCATTCTCGGTGGGATCGAAATGTATTTCATGGGTTCTACTTTTTGGCGAATTTTGGAAAAATTGCATTCGTTTCGCGTTTTGTTGTTCTTGGCGCGTTTTTCAGGTCTTATAATAATAAAATGGGGCTACAGTTGTGTTTGTTTGCACATGCATCCATCGTAAATCTATTTGTGCCGGTAAATTGTATAATAAATCTGAACCAATAACCAATTTCATCATGAAAGTTGAATACGTAGCATTTGTGGTTGCCTTGTTCTGTAAATAAGGATTTAATGGGTATATTAGCTACTTGATTATGATGAGTTACACCGTGTGAGGTAACAATTTGGAAATTTTTCGTTTGTTTACAAACGTGCAATTTGGGTGCAATGATTGTTCTTCTACTGCCTGTATCGAGTAATAATTTGTCTCCGGTTAAAGGGATCATGATATACGGTAAATTTGACCTTCGTGTGTTTAAATTGAATGTTTCGATTAAATTTTCCGAGGCTAGTTGTGAAAATTTACGGGGTCACTTTCATCATCGATTTCTTGTTCTATATTGTTAATTTCGTCGTATGGTTCATAGTCATAGTTTTCGTGAGAAAAATCGGGTTCTTGATTGGTAGGGAACTTATCTGGGTCTATTTAATCAGTTTCAGAGTTATGATAGAATAATCCTGCTTGATGGAAAGTTGGATTTTGTTTTGATTGTTGATTGAACTGATTACTTCGGGTATTTTGATAATTTAGTCTTTTGTGATTATGAGGGTTGATAGATTGCATTGTAGGGGGTCTTTCGTTTGCTGAACCTATTTGCATTGGTTCACCAATTATAATCATAATTTTTGTAACTACGCTGTGGTGCAAATACATTTTGGTGCCTGTTATCGAAAGGTTTTTGATTGGGGAATCGAGAAGGTGGAGTATTGGGGTTTAACCTCAAAGTTGGGTTTTGATTTTTAACGAAATTATTGTTGGGGTAAAAGTTCTGTCTAGGTACAAACTGATTTTGAAAAGGTGTACCAGGACTGGGGGCAATATTGTTGAAACGAAGTGTATGCAAGTTTTGTGAATTTGAAGACGTTGGATTATTATAACTTCAATTTTGCTTGTGATTGGGAACATTGCTACTAATTCGGTGTGAATTTTGTGAATATCTTATCTATTTCATCGCGAACAATGCCAATTGCTTGTTCCAAGCTGTTGAGATTTCTAATTCCCAATAAGGTTCCAAAAGGTTCATTTAAGCTACTGAGGTAAGCCCTTAGTGCTAGACTTTTTGTGTTTAAAAGTTTGTAAGCTTTAATATCGTTGTGTTCAGTTCCAAGTGATATCTTAAAATTGAACGTTGCCAAAAGGGTTCTAATTCTATGATAAAATTCGATAGCGCCTTCTCTTGAATTTTGTTTAGTTTTAGCTAAATCAATAGTTAAATTTAGTTCTGACCGTTGGTCGGCAAAATTGGTAACAAGGGTTGCTTTTAATTCTGCCCAGGTATTAAAGTCGTAAACCGTTATTACTTCGAGTGCATTGCCTCTTAATTTATTACGCATAGACGAATGTAATAATTTATTAGCATAGGCATCGGGTTGTGCCGGGACCAAAACTTTGTTTAAAACTACTTCTGCTGATCTAATAAATTTTGATAGAGTGCTGGGATTACCATCGTACGTTGGTATTTCGGTAATCATGGATATAT
Source organism: Limonius californicus (assembly GCA_014611495.1). Lineage (NCBI taxonomy): Eukaryota > Metazoa > Arthropoda > Insecta > Coleoptera > Elateridae > Limonius > Limonius californicus. The sequence continues at coordinate 14,566 of JABXWE010024561.1, read as the reverse complement.
GAAATCCAGGTGGGAATATATTTGCCATTTCTGGTTGAATATTAAATTCCAGGAATTGATTTTCGGGTATATTTCTGTCGTTTAATAAAAGTATTGGTGGTCTGAGCATGTTTTCTCGATTACTCATCAATAGTTAGTTTTCTTTAAGTACCTAGTTTCACAAATATTTTTATTTTCGTTTAACAAGGTATTAATTAATATTATTATTAGTAAACATTTAAACAATCCTAACAGGGTTCCTACACATAGATACTGAGTAGTAAAACTTCTTATAAAACCTAATGGTTTCGCTTTATGTCTAGCTTACCAGTATCTACTCCAATAGATTGGGTTGTCAGGAACCAGCGTTGCTTCACATGTGGCGATGCGAGTCCTTAGGCTCCATCTTGTGCTGGATACCGAACGTTTGAAGGGCTTCAGAAACGGTTGTTGGTACTACTTAATTTTTTATTAAGTATCCGTAAGAATGCGCCAGTAAAATAAGCCGTGGACTTAGTTTACAAAAAAAATGTTATATTTAGCAACAATTACATTTAAATGTTGGAGCACATTAAGTTATCTACAAGCAGTAATAAGCAAGAATGACAATGATGCAGCTGGTGCAATGGCTTTCATTTTTTTTTGTATCGAATTTATTTGCAATCTGTTTACATAACAATAAGCAAATCTGCTAATAAAAAAATAGAATGAGAGAAACAAAGTATGACGTGAGAGTGGGTGTCCAGTAACACTAACTCTATGAAATATTCAATCATGATGGCATAGCATTGCTACTATTGCATGTTTAATATCTATGTGGTAAATCTAACGGTATATTCCTTTTTAGTCTGTACTCATATACACTATTGTCTAGTAAACCAACAGCTAATGAATTGGGATGCACTTCCAGTCTCTTTAAGTATTTGGCACTGGTTTTAACAATTTCTTCTTTAACTGAATGTATATTGAGGTCATCACGTATTTCCTTGTTTGGTATGAAATAGGAAGCATTAACCATAGGTCGAAGTATCTTGGATGGTAGCCTTTCAAGGATTTCAATGTTTGAATTTGAGGCTGCGCCCCAGAGCTGCACACCCTACGTCCACACTGGTTTTATGATCACCTTTCTAAATTAACAATTTATTTGTGAGTGATAGTTTTTATTTACGCCCAATTAACCAATAATACTCACGAAGTTTAGCACCAAGCCGATAGCGCTTTTTTAAGATGTGTGTGCGCCACGTGAGACCTTTTTCTAAGTACTTAACACTATCCTTTTGCGGTACTGATTGTTGCTTAATGGTGACTTGAGATGAGATCCCTCGACATTTAGTAAAGATAACATGCACTGACTTACTTTGGTTAAGTTTGATGCGCCACCTATTGCCCACAGTTGTATCCTGTTTAGATTTTCCTGGAGGAGCCGGGAAGCTTCTACTGGATCGGAATGTCTTGCGGTAATTGCTACGTCGTCAGCAAATGCCGCAGTATCTATATGACCATCGGTAGGTAGACCTGCAGTATACAATAGATAGAGGGTTGGTCCCAGGACGCTACCCTGAGGAACACCGGTTCATATAGGGAACAGACCAGTTATTTCCTGTTCAATTTTCACTTGGAAGTGTCGTTCTTCGACGTATGATTTTAGGATAACGTAAAGCATGTGAGGAAGTGCTTTCTTTAGTTTGTACATTAGGCCTTTGTGCCAAACCCGATCGAAAGCTTTACTGATATCCAGGAACACAGCTGAGCAGTAACTTTTCTCTTCAAACGTGGTATTATTATATCGACTAATCTATGGACTTGCTCTGTTGTACCATGCTGCCTCCTGAAGTCGAACTGGAAGTCTGGGATAAGCTGATTTTCGTTAACTATTTGTACTAATCGTTTTGTTATCATTTTTTCTAGCAGTTTCGATAATATAGGCAGCAGGCTTATTGGCCTATAAGAAGTAATATCATTATCCGGTTTGCCTGGTTTGTGGATTAGGACTACTTGACTACTTTCCACTGGGCTGGAAAGTAGCCCAGTCTCAGTGTTGCATTAAATATACAGGTAATTATTACAAGTCCCTTTCTGGGTAGCTCCTTTATGATCCGACCAGTAATAAGGTCGTACCCTGGAGCTTTACTTGAGTGAAAGTTTTTTCTGATTGTATTTTTTATTTCTTTTGTTGTAAACGGTTTTATAGGTAAAGACATCTGATATGGTGACACCAGATAGTCTTGAATTTCTTTATCTTCAGTTGCTGCAGGTAGAGGTTGAAACACATCTTCTAAGTGTCTAGCAAAGGCTTCTGCTTTTTTTACGTCTGGCGTGCCCAGGAGCGGTCTTCATTACGGAGTGGTGGTATTTGTTTTCTAGGTCGATTTAGACGTTCCGTGGCTTTCCAAAGCGAGTAGTCTTTATCGGCTGATGGGTTGAGGGTTTCCAGATATTCTTCAAAAGCTTCATTTTTAAGTAAATAGATCAAATGTTTTAATTCTTGTGCTGCTTGATTCAAACGCCGCTTATCGTCAGGGTGACGGGTGCGGAACCATATTCTTCTCAAACGAGGCTTTTCTGCAATCTTTTGTTTGATCACCACAGGACAATTTTGGGTCTTCCTGGGTGCCAATATGTGTGGTGTAGCCTGTAGTGCCGCTGTTTGGATGTTCTTTACCAGAATTTCCACCGCATTTTCGACGTCTTCAGCAGATTTCAGTGGGATATTCAGATCTAGTTTCTCGTTAATGATGACTCTAAAGAAGTCCCAGTCTGTTTTATTGTTGTACAGCGATGGGTTTTTTATCTTCTCGATAATAGTGGCACTAACAGTAAGGATTACTGGTGTATGGTCTGATGTTACATCTAGACTAGGTTTTACATCGATATGCCATTGGGATGCCTTTGCTGACAAAGAAATCCAGGAGATCCGGGAAAATTCCAAAGATAAATCACATAGAGATAACAAATAACACGGAATGAGCAATTACAGTAGGTAGCGAGGTAACCCTTACTTTACTTACTTTAAAATATAAGTTGGAAAATAGGCAAACTATTTTTCCATTTTTATTTGAAGAAGTCATCAAACAAACCCAGTTATAAATATGTACATTATTACCTATATATTGAATGCGTAATCAATTTGTTCTGTTTGGTAATTTATACAGAGTCCAATTTGTTAGTCGCTCAAAAGTTGCCTGAAAATGTTTATTGATGAGAACTAAATATGAAGGTTAGTAATATTTTTGTAATCTTTTGTGGATAACTCTCTATTTTGGAACTTATTAACAATACAGTATAACAATTATTTGAATAATTGTGGGAATGGTTAGTACGTTTTTTGTACATTTATAAACTACACAAACACTGGATGTTGTATTTAGAACCATAATTAAATAACGTTCTCAAAAAATTACAGAATCCATGTTTACCGCCTACGTCTAACAAAAAATATGTATTGCGGGAAACTATATATGATTGTTATAAACGTTTCTATAACCCAGAGTTAGTAACCACCTGTAAGTATTTCTCTGAAAATTCTTTTTAAGAAATCATTATTAACAATATATTATTTGTAAAATTAAATATTTGTATAAATTAATTTAGTTTATAAATTACACGATGCAACAACTTTGTCAATAGTTCTCGCCCCACCTTTAGTATTATAACATAGATACCTACACTGTATAAATCAATACTTTTAAAATTTCCAAATAAATATCAATCAGAAATAAATAAATTAAGAAACCTAGGTATAAATATGTACCGAATTATCAACAATTTGTACAACATAGAATTTGCAATAGATTGTAATAATTACTAAATATAAAGTTACACACAAAATTTGGATTAAGAATTCAATACGAAGGTTAAATAAATTTCTACAACCCAACATTGGCAGCACTCTGTATATGACTTTCTATCTCAAATATTCTTTTACAGAAAGTTTTAGAAGTAGTACATTACACCAACAATTTAAGTATTTGTGGAAAACAGAAAACTACAAACCTTTCCATTTTTTAGATTCATATACAGGATGGTTGAATTTTCATTGGCCAGCCTATATCTATATCGGTAGTATTAGAGATGTATAACAAGTCAGGATTTAACGCAGTTTTCATTTGTCTTTGCTATTAAATTTTAATGCAGATTTGAGTTAATTAAAAGTTGATTAAAGTTTTTGGTGTTTGTTTTCGTACTATTTTTGTGTGTATTTTTGGCATTACTAACATGGAAATTTAGGCCTATATAACACGGTACAGAATTTTGTACAAGATTGTATTCAAAGTGCCTCTACAAAATTCTCTATCGTGTCACACAGCATAATTTTGTTCAAAATTTTGTATAAAATTATGTAGATTCATGTTCTAAAGCCTACAGAATTTTGTAGAAAGTAGGCGTCCCATCGATGCGCAAACGAGCAATTTTTTGTGTTCGAGCAACGCGAAGGTGGCCATTCAGAATTTTCATGGAAATAATTGATATGGCTGCTCTAAACGCATTCATCATTTTCAAACACATAAATCCAGCTATATGTTAAGGCAGAAGCTACCGTCGGCATTTTCTTCAAACTTTATCACAAGAAATTGCAATGCCTAATGTACAGCGGAGAAAACTGAATTGAAAAAATTTGCATAAACAAATATAATACTCTGTTGACTTGTTTTTGGAACAAAATACCAAACAATCAGAACAGCACCCACCCGTAAATATTCCTCAAAATGCTGTAAGTACAAGGTGCTCATTCTGTCCTCGAAAACATGACCGAAAGTCAAAAATAATACGTCACACATGCGGAAAAACAATCTGCAATGTCCATCAGAAGGAAATAAAAAAAATATTTTTGTCTTGAATGCGAACAGTTGTCTAATTTTATACGGTCGTACTTCTTGAATACGAGCTCGTGGTGCGTCGTTTCTTTAATAAATAAAACGAAAATTAAATTTCTAATTCACTTTTGCATTTATGATTATTACCTATAGAGTTGATGAAAATATGTTTGCTTTAATTTGGTTACAATGACTTTATATTTTCTGATTAGTGACAATAAACATATTCGAGCCGTATTACGAAGCTTATTCAACTAAAAACCATCTTTGATCAACTTAGCCTTGAAAACAAATGCAATAATTCAAATGACGTTTGTTAATATTAGTAGTGTTTGTAAGCAACACATTAATAAGATTCTGGCGTTTGAATTTGATTCTGCTTTTTAAAACTTCGATTTTGAAATGGCGTTTGTTGTTGATCAGCGTGCGGTCCTACAATTTGTATGAGCTGAGGGTTTGCAGCCATTGCAGATTCATACGCGAATGCAAGCAGTGTATGGAAATGCTGGTATTGCGTACCCAATTGTGAAGAAATTGTGCCGACAATTTAAGAATGGAAAAGATGGGACTATGGATAAACTGCGACCAGGTGCACGCTGTACTGCATTTACAGAAAACAATATGGCATGTGTGGAAAGCCTTATGAGAGAGAAAATCGTTGAATTTCAATTAGAGAAATTTTTGTGCGAGTGTAGGATCTGTCCATAGTATTGTTTGTAGTCTGGGTTACAGCAAAGTTTGTTCGCAATGGATTCCTCGTCTCTTGTCTAATGAACAAAAATGCTTGCGAATGGGCTTATCTCTGTAACATCTCACAGAATATAGGCAAAATGGTGATGACTTTCTTCTGTCAATAGTTAACGAAACTTGGTGCCATTACTACGAGCCATCCAGTAAGTTATAGTCGGTGTAGTGGACACATTCGAGTTCACCACCACCGAATAAATTTAAAGCACAACCTTCTGCAGGCAAGGTGATGTTAACATTTTTTTTCGACCATGAAGAACACTTGTTGATAGAGTTTAAGGAACCTGGAATAAATGTCAATGAAAATCTATACAATGAAACTTTGAACAAGCTTCATCAAACAATAAGACGGAAACGTCCAGGAAAACTTACGCGTCGGGTCATTTTGCTGCACGACAATGCTAGGCCTCATGTTGCTAATGTGGCAAAAGATAATCTTCAACGAAATAAATGGAGGGTTTTAGAGCATTCACCCTATAGCCCTGATGTATCACCTTGCAATTTCCATGTTTTTGGACCGCTAAAAAAGGCGTTAAAAGGTCGGCATTTTGAGCCTGACGCAGAAGTACAGATAGCTGTGGAAGACTTCTTCAATCAGTAGCCAAAAGAATTCTATGAGCAGGGTGTAGGTTGGTTAGTAAAACAATAGGATAGATGTCTTAACGTGCTTTTGTTATTATTATTGATGGAACCTTAATCCGTAAGTGGGGAGATCGAAGAATTGTCACACTACTCGGAAGGTGGTAAATTTTTTTATATCACCTTTGCTCCCCGATTTTCTCTAAAGTAATCAACAAATGTTACTTGTTATCGTTCTTTATTTTCATATCCACTTGTTTAAACAAAATAATAAAATTGAGTAACACAACATAAAACTATGATAGCTAGTTAGTAATTTATTAACGTGAGCAAACAGTTTAAATGATTTGCAGGGGTTTGCTTCGAGGGCCAATTGTCGGTGGTCACATTTCAAGTGGTTCCTTCTATTGGGTTCACTAATCGCAAAACTGATTGTGTAGTAGTTAATCTGGGACGTGGCATATTAGAACCTACCACAACCCCAAAAATGCATCGACAGATTTAGCAATTTGTTCTTAGAGAAATTATTATGCTAGTATTAACGTTGGTGACCTCTTGCGCTGATCATGTGATTAATGGCGTTTACCAATTTGGATTCAAGAAGAAGTTATTATTAAAAATTCCAAATTTGGGGATATGGAAGTTCTGGCCATAAAAAGTACAACCAGCCAACTACCTGATATAATTATATAAACGTTATTTAGTAATAGTCAACGAGAATATTTATAGCAGCACTTAAATATCGATGACGTAAATACCTCATCGATTTTCGGACAACGTATTTTATAACACAAATGTCGCATATTGATACGGGAACACATCTTTATCTGTTTTAAAATATCAGTCAAAGATTCAATTAACGCCTCATTTTTAAATATGTAAGTAAAAGTTGTTGTAGATTTGCAAAAATAGCTCTTAGCAATCTTCTTTCTTATAATTGTGTTGCGCGCTTTAAACTACCGCTGACATAGAGAACCTACAGTTTAACGTGGGCTTCGAACCACGGGAAGTGCAAACATTTCTACTCCAGAGATGATTTATTAAAAATAACACGCGTTATGTGAAAAAATTGATACTGCTTTGTTAAATAAATTTCATAATTTCAAAACATACAACTTCAATTTCATTTAATAATCGTGTTCACCATAGAACAATACCAACAAATTTTATCGTAGGTAGACGAAGCAATTATTTTCAATTAGTCTCTTGGTATAAGCGAACCACATGTTAAACGGAACGGTATATTTTTTAAATTTATAATTAAATACCTTTTTACAACATAAAATTTGCGAGAAGTAAATGATTGAATGTTTGAAAATAGATTCTTACGAAATTGTATTGGTATTATCGAAAAAAGATAAACAAAGTCGTTTTAGGATTGCGGAGAGAAGGTGTCAGTTGTTATCAGTTGTCCAAGATGAATTCAGATGTGGTAAATAATGTCCTTTGGTATCAACAAGATGACGCATCGCCACATTATGCGCGTTCTATTCGCAACTTTTTGAATCATTGCTTTCCTGCGAGATGAATCGGTAGACGAGGACCGATAGAGTGGTCGACTAGGTCGCCTGACCTTACACCCCTCGATTATTTTTTATAGGGCTATTTTCGATCAAAAGTTTATTCTACTAGACCAAAAAATGCCTAGGATCTGAAAAGTCGTATTAGACAAAAATTTTAAGGAATTAACGTAGCTGTAATTCATAATGTCTTAAGAGAATTTGTGTATAGACTTGTTTACTATCAAGAAGTCAACGGGTGGAATTATGAGCATTTTCTTTGGTACCTGAAGTTGTTTTCCTCTTTTAAAATCTATGGTTTATTTTGCCGTTTATTTGTTATTGTTTATTTTGGTTGTTAATTAGAATTACAATTTCTTTTTTGCATTCCAATAAAAGTATAAACATTCAATTTATTTCTCAACAATTACGTAAGGTGTCAAAACTTTTATGCTGTCATTTAAGTATTTAATTATATTTCGGGTAAAAGCATTTTGTTTAACAGCTGTATTTCATTACATAGTTGAAAAGAGAATGGTAACTGTATTTGAATGAGCGCTATTTCAGAAAAAAGAGATTACATCCGCGGTCTAAACAGAACGACAATTTTCACTGCAATAACTAGTAAATAAATATTATATTTAAAACTTTCTAAGTTTCATAGTGACAAGTAAAACAACTGCGCCAGTTACAGAGAAAAAAAAACTTTTAAAAAGTCAGGCTTTATTACTTTTTCTTCCTGTATGGTGCAAACAAACCGTGGTGGAATCGCATCAATGTAAAGGTACAGTGTGGTTTTCCACCAAGGTTAACTTTTCATTAGTTCAACCTTCAACCATTGAATATAAAATATTCAATGCTTCAACTGTTTCAAATTACAATTATTTAACTCTTAAATAATATCCATGTAAATATGAAGATACAACTATACAAACTGTTATATTCAAGCATGCAAATCTTTTTTAAAATCAAATGTAACACGACTTCCACCGTTTTGCTTAAATTTCACAATAATTTACAAATATGTTCACTAAAATCAATCTTGAATACATTTTCATGGAGGTTACTACGAGATTATTGATTTTTAACATGCACCTTTCACCATAATACATCTTCCCACAATTCTTTTTTAATTTCTCGCTTGATTTACTGCCAATATTTAGAATGTAGGTTATCATACCGGTCAATTGTAATTCTGAATGATTATTTATTGCGGATATGGCGAAAATAAGTGTGTCGGTCATGCTAGTGATTCAAACAGGTAGATTCTTTTCTCTAGGAAATGATTCGCCTAATCTGTATGGGTTTCGGGTACTCTACCCACACCTGTAGTACCTACTAACAATAAAAAATTTATTTAACGAAAGTGACCTTAAAAGAAAACTACTTTTACTTTGCATTATTAAAACTAATTAAAAGTCTGAAAAGAATTTGGTTGAACTGTTTGTTGTACAAGTAGGTGGCTCAGATTTATTGTATACAACAATTGTTTGTATTCACAATTAAGCTATTTTTACTACATAATTTTTACCCATGGCATGTGAGGAATTTATATGAAAAATACAGGAAGAGCTATGTAACGGGTAGTCCCTGGCAAATTAACCCCTGCAACCCAACATACATATGTCTTAACAACACTGATAAATATTGTTACTATTTGTGATTAGATTAGGTTAGTTGGCACACGTTTGAAACACACGCATCGTAGTTAATGTAAGGTTATATCCTGCCCAATCATTCGTTTAAAAATATTTAATATTTAGTTTAGCTAAAGTTTTAAATTGTTTCTCCAGGTTTAATGCTAGTACAATAATACTTCTCAAAATCAGTATTATATTACTGATTCTTATCTATTTGAATAAATAAATAATATTAATAAACTATTTGCTTAGATATCTGTATGTTGGGTTACAATTTGCCAGGGGGTGAAAGTTACGTGGTCTGTCCTAAACCACATAGAGCCTGTTTCCTTAATATCACACGAAATATTAAAGTTAAAAAAGTTGTAAACTATGAAATCATTCACAATGACGTGTTGTGTAACTTTCATTTACTTTCGTACATACAGCGTGTTCGGATTAGGCTCAGTAAGGTTACTTACACCCTACATGGTTTTATAATTTTTCACCAGTAAAAGACCAATATAATATAGGTTATGTGGGTTTTAAATTAAAGGTTTCTAACGTTATTCAATGTTTAGATTAATATTTAAAATATGTGTGATTCGTGTCCACGTGGAACACTTTCATAGAAACAGCTCTAATTCGCTATAAAAAATTATAGAAGTAGTATATAGAAGTAATTATTTATAGGAAATGAAATTCAACATATTTGACATCTAGATATTTTTAATGCAGCACCTCATACTGTTACATAATTTGATGTATTTTATGCATGTATTATCTAAAAACACCATTTATAGTGATATGAGAAGAAAATATAGGTATTAATCAATTGACGTTATGTAGTTACGATTTATGATTGATTTTGTATTTTGCTGGTAATTAACTTATTTCAAATTTGCTAGAGAGCGTACACATCGGAAGGTTTTAGGGAATACAGGCTGCTTCTAATACCACTGCTTTTTTATTGAAATTCAACGAATTACAATTACCCTGAAAGTTTTATTATTGTGGTACAGGTCGGTTGTACAGAAATACAAATATGCATATAAACAATTAATTTTTAAGACTAACATTTAATCATTTTTAGTGAATTTTATTTGATTGGATATAAACGTATCACGTCGGTAGAACCACACATTAACATTTCTTCAAATATTCTTCTAAATAGTTGAATAATCATTTTTTGTTCTTTATCTCAGTAGCTTCCTTGCATGTTTCATCATACCATTCTTTATTTTTCCCTTTATTCTCTCTTCCCGCACATATTTCTGCGGTTGTTGGTATGTTCCTTTTTATTTTATTCCATTGGTCTTCGATTCCATTTGAAGTCTCGCCGTTATATTACTAATTTTGAAATTTATGTGTTATTCCTTCTTCTAATCTTTTTTGCACCTTTAAATCTGTGTTCCACTTACTCTTCTTACTGGACTGGACATTATCTCTTTCTAAACTTTTTGTCTCTTTAATGCTTGCTATTAGTAAAGGTAAAGGTCTGTCTGTATCCGCGTTAGCGCCCCTATATGATCTTACATCTTGTACGTTCTTGATTCTATCTTTCCTTATTAGTATGTGATCAATTTGACTTTTTGATATTTGGTTTGGGTGGTTCCATGCTATTTTGTGCCTGTCTGAATGTGGAAATTTTGTACTAACCATAAATAGGTTCTTTGCAGCTGCTAAGTTACATATTCTATTTCCATTATCATTGGTTTCGTTATGTATTGTATTCTTTCCTGCTACTAATGTTATATGATCTTCCTTTCCTATTTGTGCATTTATGACCCCCATTATTATCAGCGTATCGTGTTTTGGTGTTTTTTCACACTCATTTTGTAAGTCTTCATAAAATTTCTCTTTATCGTCATTTTCCGCAGTTTCATTTATCGCTTCAAATTCCATTATGCTGTTCTGCTTTTGAACTACAATGAAACCTGTACCATTTCTACCTTATTTCTTTCCTCCGCTCCAGAACATGGTATAGTTATGTTTATTAATTTCGCCTTTTCCAGCCCATCTTAGTTGTTGTAATACGATAATATCAGTCTTATACTTTTTCATTATTTCTGTAATTTCAGTCATTTTTCCAGCCTGTAGTAATATTCCACGTTGCTATTCTAGTTTTTGCTTTTTTTTAAAATTTTTTTTTGTTATTTATGTTTGATTTAACTATTTTCAATTCGTTATCCTTCTTCTTACCCATTTCTCTTTGACCATACTTTTTGCTTTCTATTGTCATCATTTTTGTTTCCATCCGGCTTTCATTTCCTACTAGTTTTTTTGAATCGTGTTTCTTTCTTGTTGTTCTCGTTATATTTCTCAGGGTTTCATTTAGTAATTCTTCTTCCCTAGCTACTTGATTCTCATTTATATTTGTATTTTTATTCAACCGCTCATCGTTCTTCTTTGTTTCATTTCCATAGGGTACTAACATCGTCTATGTCCAGTGAGTCCTTTTTGGTATTGCTCCTTTTGGGGAGTTTCTCCTTCTTCATCTGTCGACCTCCCTCTTTTCTTTTTTTCCTCATATTTTTCTTCCTCTTCCTCTACCTCCCCTTGCTCTTCAATCTCTTCAGCCCTCCATTGTTCTCCATTTATTATTAGCTTGTCTCTTATTATGATAGCTTTCATTCCCTTTCTCCTGGCCTCAATCTTACGCGGTATTAATTTTTTATGGATTTCCCTAGTCTTTTTATCTAGGTCCTCACTTACTGCGACCTTAGTTCCTTTTAAACCTGATAATTTCTTTAATATTTTTATTTTCTTAAATCTTGTTGTAAGACCCACTTGCATTGGTCTGTTTGTCTTTCCTGTTGGTATCCCTATTCTATTTATAAAGTCAATTTCTTGTTCTTTAATGTTGACTTCAATTCTTCCTATTACATCCTTCATGACTTTTTCCTTTAGCATCCACATATCTTCTCTTTCTTCCTCTGGGATTCCGAAAATTATAATGTTCTTTTTCCTTGTCTCACTTTCTAATATTTCTATTTTTGAGTTCTTGTTTTTTACGGTTTCTTCGAGCTCTTTAATTTGATGTTTTAAATGTATGCTAAATTCATCCATTTTCTTTTCTATAGTTATAAGTTTTGATAATATCACTGCCCAGTTTGAAACACGTAAATTTGACAATCCTCTCGAATTTCTTTTACCACAACCTCAACGTCGTGATGAAAATAATGATTGGGTTGACGCATAACGTAACAAACCAAATGAACCACAATTAGCAATGCTTAATGCTTATTACTAACGAAATTAATGGCTCCAGTAATTTAGGATTAGCATTTCAACACTCGTATAAACCTCGTAACGGATTGTTGTTTCACCATTCCACATACAGTACGATTAATCCTACATGTCCCGTTGGCGATCCTAGTATAATTCATTCTCATACTCTGGCACATAATACAAATACTCAACAACTCGACAAAGCTAATCCGTACAGTATTTATTGGAATGATTCTGCTGAACATACTTATGTAGAAAATGAACTCCATTATGATATTGAAAATCCTACTATACCTAAATGAATGCCCCGCTTTGCAATTGGCAGTGGATGGCGGCTTGTACTAAAGGGCACAAGGGCACGTGCCCACCCAACCACCAAGATAAACACGGAAAGAAATTCGCATGTAATTCAGTGCATTATTTTAATTTCATTATTTTATCGATGGTATCAAATTTTCCTTCCGCACCAAAGGCGCGGCTAACACGCTCAAAACTATGTTCCGGGGAACACTCTGATTTGTACCTATTTAGAGGATGATTCGGTTGCCTATCGGTTTTCTTCGCTATATGCGATATACCAGAAGAATGGGGCACCGAGCACATTGTTCCCGTTTGCAGTCAACGTTTGAATTTGCACTTTGGAGCGCTGTTTTCGCGCAATCGCGCGTTTGAATTCAAAGACGAAAGTGACGTTTTTTCAATGATGGAAGTTAATTGTGTGCAAAAAGATCGACTGAACGCATTGGCGGTCCTATCAATAGAAAAGAAGTTCGTCCAGTCTATCCCGGATTTTGACAACAAAGCCATAGACGTCTTTTCCAGCATGAAAAATAGGAGAATGGATTTTATGTACAAAAAATAGGTAAGTTTTTTCTTGTGCCCACCCTCTTCCTTAACTCACGAGCCGCCACTGCCAATTGGCACGTATAATTTAGGGAACATCGGCAACGAACACGATATTGTTAACGCTCAATGAGAATTCATCATTGTTGCTGAAATAACTGTTTCGCTTACAACCGGTCATCCTGGGCAATATGTACGCAATACCGACCATCCCGAAGTCGATTATGTTAATCCTCATTTTAAAGTTGGTCCTCTCAGTGGATCACTTCTTCGACCATCCGATCACAACCAACGAACACTATTTAACCGTCACACTTTAGCTACTAATGGTACAATACCACGACAACCACTTGACAATAATGAAAATCTTGCTAATGGCCTATGCAATCCTCGTGCTCAATGTCGTACAAGCTCAACTACCACCACCATCTCCACCAACTGAGGACACCTCAACTACACCATCGGAAGGTTTTAGGGAATACAGGCTGCTTCTAATACCACTGCTTTTTTATTGAAATTCAACGAATTACAATTACCCTGAAAGTTTTATTATTGTGGTACAGGTCGGTTGTACAGAAATACAAATATGCATATAAACAATTAATTTTTAAGACTAACATTTAATCATTTTTAGTGAATTTTATTTGATTGGATATAAACGTATCACGTCGGTAGAACCACACATTAACATTTCTTCAAATATTCTTCTAAATAGTTGAATAATCATTTTTTGTTCTTTATCTCAGTAGCTTCCTTGCATGTTTCATCATACCATTCTTTATTTTTCCCTTTATTCTCTCTTCCCGCACATATTTCTGCGGTTGTTGGTATGTTCCTTTTTATTTTATTCCATTGGTCTTCGATTCCATTTGAAGTCTCGCCGTTATATTACTAATTTTGAAATTTATGTGTTATTCCTTCTTCTAATCTTTTTTGCACCTTTAAATCTGTGTTCCACTTACTCTTCTTACTGGACTGGACATTATCTCTTTCTAAACTTTTTGTCTCTTTAATGCTTGCTATTAGTAAAGGTAAAGGTCTGTCTGTATCCGCGTTAGCGCCCCTATATGATCTTACATCTTGTACGTTCTTGATTCTATCTTTCCTTATTAGTATGTGATCAATTTGACTTTTTGATATTTGGTTTGGGTGGTTCCATGCTATTTTGTGCCTGTCTGAATGTGGAAATTTTGTACTAACCATAAATAGGTTCTTTGCAGCTGCTAAGTTACATATTCTATTTCCATTATCATTG